>QLOT01000155.1:0-20475 GCA_003313875.1 Russula aff. compacta
GCCTCTGCCCCTGCCCCTGCCCCTGCCCTTGCTCCTGCCTTTGCTCAGCATTCTCAACCTCAAAATGTAAGTGAAAAATATTATATACTTTTCTTAAACTATCTTAAACTAATTTATCATTATTTTTTAGATCACTTTGCCACCACTGCCACCATTTGTGCCTAGGCCGCTTCCTGCTGCACACCATGCTTTTAGCCCTGCTTGGAGTGTTTATAACCTTGGAGATATGAATATTTTATGCCCTTTTTGCAGGGCTTTACATTGGATGGCTGAGCGCCTATCACATTCATCTAATGCCAATCCAAAATTTGGCATGTGTTGTTATAGTGGGAAGATATCTCTTCCTTTACTTGAGCCAGCACCAGCTGAGCTTTATAATTTTTTAACTGGCCAAAATCAACCTGAAAAAGCTTTTCGCTCTTATATTCACACTTATAATAGTGCTTTGGCCATGACATCAGTTGGAAAAAAGGTTGATGAAAAAATTAATGATGGTCGTGGGCCATATACATATAGGCTCCAAGGAGAGCTTATACATAGGGCAGGCTCACTCTTACCACCTGAGGATGGCAGCTTGCCACCAGTATATGCCCAATTATACATATATGATTCAAGTGTTGCTTTAGGACATCGCATGACAAATAGGTATAATGTTGGTTTAAATGAGCACACCATGTGTACACTTCAGGATATGTTATATCGCCACCATAGAGGGGTTCAGCTATATAAACATGCATATGAGTTAACTAGAAATATGCCTCCTGAGCAGCAGTGCCAAATTGCACTCCATTTTGATCCCTCAACTGATAGACGATGCTATCAAGTTCCTGATGCCTCTGTTCAGGAAATAGATGTTATTTTACCTGGTGATGGTGATGAGCTCACTGGCTCTCAGGATATTATTTTATATCGTAAATATGGATCCCCTTTAAGGCATATATCAGATCAGCATCCTTTTTACCCTGCTTTGCGGTATGTTTTGCTATTTCCTACTGGCCAGCTTGCTTGGAGGCAGGGCATTCCTTATAATGGCCAAGAAAAATGTGCAGGTGCAACCTGGCTCTAAAAAGAAATATGTATCTATGGGAGAATATTTTCGTTATCGCCTTTTTGTTCATCCTATAGAGGTAAAGACTCATCACCTCTTTCTTGCTGGAAAACTCTTTCAAGAGTTTGTATATGAGACATGGGCTGTTGCTGAGCAAAATCGCCTTAACTTTGCTAGATATAATCAAGCTCAGCTGCGTTCAGAGGTTTATAAAGGCTTAGTAGATGCTGTAGCTGCCAATGCTGATGCTGACTCAAATGAGTTGGGTAAAAGATATATTTTGCCTTCTAGCTTTTCAGGCAGCACACGTAATATGCAGCAGCACTGTCAAGATGCCTTAGCAATAAATCGTTACTTTGGTGGAGGAGATCTATTTATCACCATGACTGCCAATCCTAATTGGCCTGAAATTCAGAGAGGCAATCTATTGGCATCATAGAAAAAGCCAGAAATGGTCAACGCAAAGTGTTTGGAATGTTTGGAAGTACAAAATAGATACAAGTGGTTATGCAGTTACGTTTGCTCAATACATCACATGGCACTACCATTTAGGTACATTAAAAGGCCAGCCAGGACTGCTATGAAAGAAACGTTTATCCAGAAGCTCCGTGTGAAGCTTAATTCTATTTGGTGCCTAGTATCTGGCACAAAGGAAACATGTGTGTCAGCCTCTTTCACTATGAATAATGACAACTACACACCTGCCAATGGCGCTGATGTGATGGTACTTGGGACTGTTGCCCATAAGAAGACATAGGGTTTGCCTTCATTTTCGCCACCACTTACGATCAAGAAACGGTCATCTTCCTGGACATATGTAGTCTATGCACAGGCCACAAGGTCAGTGGATGAGACATCAAGCATTGGATGCGACGCACCATCAGAGTATGTATCTTGAAATCCTCTGCGATGGTTCAGTAATAGTATCATTCTTCTCAAGTTTTATGTCATACCGCCATGGTCCAAATACAGTAGCTGGTCTCCACACTGTGCATCCCATACATGGACCCTTGATTCACCGGCAGCCCCTGCCACAGCATAGCCCTCATGAGCAAAGCACACAGATGAATGTCTCACCAGTTTGGGCTGCGCAATTGGTCTTTGCCACTGCAGGCATTGGACAGAGGCCGAGTTCAACTTTCGCACCTCGAACTTTGACAACCCAAACGTTGCCACAAATCTGGCGTTGGGCAATAGGGAAAGTGCACCACTGTGAGGGGAGAGTCAGTGATGAGATCTGCACAAGACTGCATTGACGTACCATTCTTCTATGGGCAAATGCCAGAGAACTGTCGCCTTCATCACATCCCAGCACCTGACACGGAAAATATGAGGCTAGATAACAGTAAGAGTTAAATGCAATAGCTAACATGATTCCATGCCATCTGTACGACACCAAAGCGAAGGATGCAGTGGCTGCATCATCTTGAGATTTCCAATTGACAGAGGTGACCTCTACTCGGTGATAATCAATCCCATGGGGAGGAGGGAGCCTGGACTTCAGTTCCCAACACTTGACTTGAAACAATTGAGCAAGTAAAATCATTGAACACGTATGAACCCACCTTGCTGACTAGGGTCGGCCATTTCCTTGTACCTCCAAATCTTGACCTCATCCATCAACACGGATATGGGGAAAATGTCATTGAACTGTAAGGATATACAGCTAACTGGGGCACTATGTCCCTTAAAGAAGGTGGTTTTGACATAGCGCTATACACGGTCAGATGATATAGAATCCAAAATGCAGCTTGAGGCGTACCTCTGTCATATCCACAGATGCCAGCATGCCATTTTTACAGCCAAAGATAAATCCATTTGAGTTCCTCACCCAGGCAAGGGTGAACAGGGTTCGTCACGGGTTGACCCGTGGCCAACCTGTGGCTCTCTAACGAGCCCAAGAACGTCCAAATCGGCCCAGAAATGAAGGAGATATGCTATTTAACTGTATCTCCTTCATTTCTGGGCCGATTTGGATGTTCTTGGGCTCGTTAGAGAGCCACAGGTTGGCCGCGGGTCAACCCGTGACGAACCCTAAGGGTGAAAACAGGAGAATGTGTCTTGATACGACAAAGAACATTACCGGAGCGTGTTGACCACATGAGGATGGTGGAGTCATCACTTCCCGTCACAAACCGACAGCCATCCTGACTCAAAGCCAATGCGTTTATGACAGAGTCATGTGCACGTTGCCGGTAACATTCTTGGTATTTGAGGTGGTTCGCCATAAAGGTATGCGCCTGAGGAGGATGAACAAAGGGAGTTGAGATGCACAAATGAGCGTCTCAAACACATGGAGTCCCGTGACCAGCCTGCTACTGCCTGTGCGACGGCCACAGTATATATGCCACCGGAGCTTGTGTTTCATACAGACCTCTTGTCTCAAAGTCCTTACCAATGATCAACCATACACCGCGAACCTTCATCAATATTACACCCATCACATCAATGGGTGTTACGGTGGTGGATCTTGGTGAAATGAATGAAGGGCTAGACACGACTCGCTCGTCATCCTTACCTCCGATGTCAGCATTGCATAGACGCAACCCGAGAGAAGGCAGACATGGGTCCCTCCCTCCGGCTAACAAAGGCATGGATGAGAATACCAGGTGGGGTGAAGAGACGGATTCAGACTTGGAGAATGCCAGGGACTCCGCTTCCTTTCAAAGGGAAGCAGAGGATGAAACACCACTTTGCACTTCCCGGGTGAGTGAAACCAAAGTAAGCCACAATGTCTGATGACTGAGATAATGATGTAGGGTGAGATGGTCCCTCGTCAGTCAGCCGGAATCAAAAAAGAGAAGATCAAGACACACTGGTTCCAGCTATGGAACAAATGGGCCATTACCAAGCCACCTGTTTTGCATAGTGGTGTGCAATTAGAGCTTGGTGACCTGTTCATAAATCAGTTCTACTCCGAACGGCACAATGCACAAGTCATTCAATTATGGCTCTTAGCAGAAAATAGCTCAAAGAACCACTCATGGAAACAGGTATGAAACAAAGTTTACCTGATATTTTTCAGTCATGCCTAACTATGGAATGAAGATTGATGGAAATGGAGGGGTGCATCACCCTATCCTAAAGAAGCGCATCCTTTCTTTCCAGCCAAATACCGCACAACCCATTCCTACATGGGTACTCTTGAATACTAATTGACGAAGGAAGGACATGCCTCAAATTGTTCTTGCCTAGTTCAAGTTGTTAGTGAAATGTTTGTAGTTGTGGAGAAAATATATTTAGTGTTCAGTGCGATTTTACAGCATAGCAACGACACGAACCCACAATCAAATAAAACTGTCACATTCTGTGTCCTTAAAGTTTTTCGGTTCTAGGGCCAGCTGTTATGAGGGTTGTATGAGGCCCGGGGGAGCTCTGTTGCCTTGAGCACCGGATGATATCGAAGCGCAGATCATGCACTGGTGGATGGTACTGCCCCAGGATGGGACACAAGTAAAAGGTAGTGCGACCCTGACGCAGGCTACAGCCTCAGAGGTGCGCATATGTGCCTACATGTGCCTGCAGAGGGCAAAGGCAAAGGGGGCACCACAAAGGAGTTGAGAGGCCAAAAATAAGACGTCTGCGGACAATGTATTTAAACGGGGGAAAGAGTGAAGAGATGACTCGATGACATACCGTGTTCCTCGAGTTTGAAGTTGTGCAGAAGAGACCAGAGACCACTTGAGACTTGCAGTCCCAGGCAAAAAAGGTAGAAATTGAGGTGCAACGGCTATTCCATTCGAGGCAGCAAGACAGTTTGTCGATGCTGCTCGAGGGGAGGACGTGCAGAAGGAATGGATGGGCAAAGGCGAGGCTTGAGTCTTGCGGTCATCAGGCAAAAAGGCAGGGAGTAAGGTGCAACAGTCGTTCCAGTCAAAGCAGCAAGATAAAGCATCGATACTGCTTCGAGGGGAGGATGTGCCGAAGTAAAGAGATAGACAGAGGGATGACAACGAAAAACTTGATTGAGTTGAGTCAGTGCCGGCCCGTGCTGTGCAAAGACCGTGAACGTGTGAACCATAGATGTACGTGTGACACATGACTATGGGAGATCACGGTTTTGGTTCATCGATTTCGACTGGGCCATTGAGATGTGCGCGGGTTGAGTTACATAAATGACCGTGTTCCTAACAGGGCACAGCGCAAGTGCAGCACCAATCGTTGACGGCATCCATGCAGACGTACGCTGATCGAATGAGGCTTGAAGACATAGTTGATTACTGTAATTACGTTGCCGTGCACAATGTGCGCGATAATAACTCCGGCTGGGGTCATCACACACTCAGTTCATGTGGCCGAAAGATGGAATTTATGCGATTATATCTACAGTGGTGGCTAGTTATGTCATACCTTATATTTTTGGCCTTGCGTGCTTCCTTTCTGCACACCGTCTTGCTCGGCCGAACATTGTTGCACCCACTCACTCACCCACTATAAATCTGTCAAGTCCCAAGTCAACCTTTCCGGCCGTTCCCCCTTCCTCGCACTGCCATTGGTCAGTATTCTATTTCCTCACAAGCCCTCACGCCATCTTATCGCTTTTATTAAAGCATATTTCAGGTTTATCTCCATGTCGCGTCAAACACCAGTGTCCCTGCACTATGCCTACTGGGCCGAGGCCGATAGCTGGCGTCCAGGACATGTCATTCTGGCTGCAAACGTCGACTCCATCCCCTCTCCACCTCCTTGGTCCCAAACTTTTGTGAGGGTGGATGGCCTGTGGGGCAAGCACGAATGGACTCTCTACCCTCAGCCATATCGTCACGACGCTCCTTACCTTACTTGGCTTTGACTTCCCCAGGAGGGTGTCCGCGACATCCTCACATGCCCCGTAGAGAAGAGGATGTGGCAGCCCATCCCTAAGAAAACAAACGCACACGTCGTTGACCCTGGACTACTCGGTGAGTTCAGAGACAGGTTGCAGGCTGTCAAGGATGCCGTGTCCGACCCCTTTCATGAGATTACCACCATCATTCGCTTTTCATCCATTCAATGTCCAAAAATCGCATACACCCGGGCCTTTGAGGCCCTAGACCGACTCGAAAAAGAGTTTGGGTCATGGTGCGACTTCGTCGAGGTCGTCAGGGCCCTCCAGCGCTGCCTCCTCGAACTCCTTGCTTTCTCAGACTGGTGGAATGATGTGTGTATTGGAAAGGGGTTTCAAGAACTGTGTCGTGTGCCCACTTGTGGGGCAATTTTTGAAGACGAAGACTCATTTACTGAACATGCCTGACGATCCATCGGTTGTCTCCTTATCCTCCCCGAATCTCGCTACATCCTCAACCCGAAAAGACATGTTGATCTATCTCCTTGCACCTTGTCCCGGATGGACCTGATGTCTATCCAACCTCTCCTACATGCCCTTCCCCTATGGTATTATCCTCCGCACGTGGAGGATGTTTTCACTGAGTTCGAGACTGCTGCTCGGGGATACGCGGATCGCCTGGATGTCTTCAACCCGATGAAGGGCTTCAAGCGAAAGCTGGACAAGTCTGCGAACGAGAGGGCTCATGAGTGTAAGTATTATCTCAAATATGCCCTACTCCCCACTTACGGACGCTCTCACAGCTGGCCAGAGTTCCAAAAAGGCGAAGGTCATTGAAGCTGCCCTGCCCGGCCCTTCAAACAATCAAGAGCTTGCCTGAGTTTACGACGCAGGGTCCCTGCCTGAATGGTTCCCAAAACCCCAAAATATATGGGATCATGCGATGTTACATGTCAGCGCCGTTGACCTCAGGAGTATAGAGTCACCCCGCCGCTTTGCTCTTCCACCGGTCCACCTCTTTTGGGGTGGGAATGAGCAGAACCAGCAAAAGTCTTATTTTCACTATCTCATTCTCAAACATGAATTCTCGTTGCGCACTGAAAGCGGCCAGACTGGCCTAACTACTCGGGAGTGGAGGTCCATCCTGGGCGACTTTTACTGGAAATCAGTTTGGCTGAATCTGGGGACCAAAGACTCATCACGACCATCAGACTTTGACCCCATGCGGTTTTGGATCCATGGTGGACCCCTCTTTCTTGACAACGAGCTGAGTGCAGCGGTCTCCTCAGGACGTGAGGTTAGGTCTGCTTTATGTTGCCATTGTGAGGTTCAGATGGACACAGCCAACGACGTTGAGATCCGACAGACGGTCTTGTACCACCTCAATATGGAGCACACCGTGGCAGAGATTAAGGAAATCGACCATCTTCAATTCCCCTCAGACCACAAGAAATGATGGCAACAAGGTTGGTTGTCTGCAATCCTTGGAATGACAGACATGTGGGGCCCTGCCAGGGACGGCGGTGTGTTGCCTGGCTTCTTCCAGGATAAGAAGGCATGGAGGGCTTGGCTCCGGGCTGCGCACAAAGTCGTAATGGAGTGGGACGGCTTCGATAACTGGGACTGGGATGGATTCTTGGACCCCAGGAAGATGGGGATCAACAAGCTATCCCAACAGGACTTCTACCGATTTTCTCTGCGTCTCCTTATCTTTTTTATCAAGTCTTTCATCACTCGTCTGGGTTATTACCCCTCACCAATGCTCTATCCTCCTGTCCTTTACGGCCCCACCTGCAAGGATCACAAGCGGAAGTTTGGAACAGGGATATTTTGATCTTCATAGACAGTTGCTGTATGCATACTGTAGCCACAGATGAATATCTGAGTCAAATCTGCGTTACATGCAACGGACGTACGTGTTGGCACGCATCAGCCACGCACCAGATCTCAGTAAGCGAGTACACTGTACTGTATGGGCATATTACATGTAAAGACAAGATCTAGATTATGATTTTTACTCTCCGACTGCCAACTCCAATGCCAGGTGGCATATATGTGCACACAATAGATCCCGTCCCTAGCCGAGTTTTTTTTTCTTTCTCTCCACTCATGCCTCATGCATCATGCCTCAGGCCTCAGGCCTCATGGCCTCATGCTCAAGTTCTCCCCTCTGCCTATCTCTTTTCCTTCGGCACATCCTCCCCTCAAGCGGCATCGATGCTTTATCTTGCTGTTTTGACTGGAACGCTTGTTGCACTCCTACTCTCTGCTGTTTTGCCTGACGACTGCAAGTCTCAAGCCGCACCTTCTGCCATTTCCTTCCGTTCCGCATGCCCTCCCCTCGATCAGCATTGACAAACTGTCTTGCTGCCTCGAATGGAACAGTCGTTGCACCTCGCTTTCTACCTTTTCGCCTGAGGACTGCAAGTCTCAAGTGGTCTCTGCCGTTTGTCGCACTTTCAGCGTACTGCACAACTTCAAACTCAAGGAGCACGGTATGTCATACTTTCGTTCTTTCCCCCATTTAAATGCATTGTCCGCAGACGTCTTATTTTTGGCTTCTCAACCTACTCCTTTGTGGCGCCCCCTCTGCCTTTGCCCCTTGTAGGCACATATGTGCAGCATAGATGCTGTAGCCTGCGTTGGAAGCCCTTTGGCATGACGCAGAGCGTAGCTGGTGCCCAAGCAGAGGGACACCCTGGTCTGTGTTGACATCCGGGTCGCACCGCCTTTTCTCGTGTCCCCTCCTGGCTGCACCGTCGTTCACCGGTGGTCTGCACCCATGAGGTGATGTGGTGAAGGTGTCAGGGCAAGAGTGGTGGCAGGCCAATCTGCAAGTATCGTTCCATTGCTCTCGTAAAAAGACCCAGTGGGCCACTGAGGTGCATACCTCTGTAAACGGTCATAATGAGAAGGACCCTGCATGTGATTGCACCCCCCACATGCAGCGCTTTGTCCTATCTGGGAGCCTTTATGAGAGCGATGGAGTGGCGACCTTCCTCGACGATTGTCTGTCAAGTTTTCTTCGCTCTTACTCTTTCGTGGCACCCCCTCTGCCTTTGCCCTCTGTAGGCACATATGCGCAGCATAGATGCTGTAGCCTGTGTTGGAAGCCCTTTGGCACGACACAGAGCATAGCTGGTGCCTGAGCAGAGGGACACCCTGGTCTGTGCTGACGTCTGGGTCACACCACCTTTTACTCGTATCTCCTCCTGGTCGCACCGTTCACCGGTGGTCTACGCTCCTGAGGTGATGTGGTGGAAGGTGTCAGGGCAAGAGTGGTGGCAGGCCAATCTGCAAGTATCATTCCATTGCTCTTGTAAAAAGACCCAGTGGGCCACTGAGGTGCATACCTCTGTAAACGGTCATAATGAGAAGGACCCTGCATGTGATTGCACCCTCCACATGCAGTGCTTTGTCCTATCTGGGAGCCTTTATGAGAGCGATGGAATGGCGATGCCTTCCTCGACGATTGTCTGCCAAGTTTTCTTCACCCTCACTGTTTCTTGGCGCCCCCTTTGCCCCCTCTGTAGGCACACATGCGCAGCATAGATGCTGTAGCCTGCGCCGGAAGCCCTTGGCACGACGCAGAGCGTAGCTGGTGCCTGAGCAGAGGGACATTTCTCTTGTGTCTCCTCCTGGCCGCACCGTTCACTGGTGGTCTGCGCTCATGAGGTGATGCAGTAGAAAATGTCAGGGCGAGAGATCGTTCCATTGTTCTCATCGTGCATATTTTCATGGCTTTGCATTTCACTACGTGGTGTATTATATACATCCTCAAATGGGGACTCGAGTGCATGGGATGGCCAATATTTACATATCTGTGCCTGTACGTGATCTGCGATATTGACGGTAATTGCCTTTTTGGTTGCGCATACCTTTCAATCCCTCGGTATGCACGTGTCTGCCTAACTTCCCTTGCCTCTGCATCTATATCCTCTCTGCCACAACTAATTTGAATATGTTGAGCCTTCTAGAGTTATTAGTCCCTCGTAAACGCAAACATGATCGGTTCCAGGAGCATGCAGAGCACCTTGAGCCACTGCCAAAGTGGGTGGCTTTGTTGTCACAAGGTCTGGAATACACAGACTTGGATTCGGGTGAATCGCTGGTACAAGGCGATGAAGAGGTAGAAGAGGCAGAAGTTGAACATATTTTAGGGGTGTCAAATCTCCCACCTGAGAACGTAGATCAGGCACCAGCAAATTCTGAGGTCCAACAATCTGAACAACGGGCTTCAGATGATCAAGGAACGGGAGAAACAGAGGTGCGTTCATAGTCTCACCTTGATGTGTTTTGTCATATGAGTTGGAGCACCAGGTGCTTGAGCCACCAACAGAAGACCACCAGGAGATCGAGCAACTAGCAGGGGAGCACCAGATGCTTGAGCCACCGACAGAAGACCACCAGGAGATCGAGCGACTAGCAGGGGAGCACCAGGTGCTTGAGCCACCGACAGAAGACCATCAGAAGATTGAGCGACCAGCAGGGGGGCGTCGGGAGCTCGAGCAAGAACTGGTGGTGCATCAAGAGGCCCAACGACAAACAGAGGTATGTGAAAGGCATTTTCTTTTACCTATACATTCTCAGTGTTTTTATGGAGGCGATGGAACTTCCAGTGATCGATGATGTAGATGTAAGTTGGCAACTAAATTGTCATATGAGGTCTAATGGATTTGGGGACAGTCAGCGCGTGTTGCAGGTTCTGGTGATGGGACAAATGACCCACTTCAGGATTTGGATATGGAAGAGAGAGCTGTTTCTCAGGTGCATCTCCCATTCAGTGAGAAGTTTTCTTGGCACGTAGGCCAGGCTGTGCAGGGGTTGAGGGAAAAATTAGAGCAGGACATCCCAGATATCGTAGACCATGTACGCTTTACACGAATTCCGGTTGATAGTGCTGACTTTCTGCTATGAAGTGGCTCACAGATGTGCGTTCCTGGAGAAAAAAGACAGCTGAGAAATCACGCAATGACTTTCGTAAGCACTTCCGCAACATATCAGAGGAACGTACTGTGTTGGGCCAGGAGAAATATGTTGAATTAATGTCAGAGGTTTGTGACTTGCTCTTGTGATACAAATACCTTGATGGGCAGTGCAACAGACTGATGCTTCATGTGTCAATGGCAAGATGTACCTTAGAGGAGACTTGTCTAGAGCGCTATTGACGGCAATTCAGGATGTCTGCTTTGCCCTTCATGAGAACTGTAACAAGTTCGCTGCTGAAAATGAACAGCTCACTAGAGATTCAGTCATCTCTCTTGCGAAGGATGATGCATCAGTGACTTACAGCAAACGGGTTTCTCATGCGTTACTGAAGGTGCATATACTGACCTATGCTCGACATATTGGTTAATCTTGGGCTTCTCTTTCAGGTATCACAGATAGTTGCGAAGGAGGTTCCGAAATTAATGGAGGCTGAAGACAATGAGGCTATCAAAATTGTAGATGATTTGAGGCGAGCACAAGAACCAGGCCCCCAGGAGCATGAGGTGCGTTGATCCTTCTGGTGATATACACTCGCCTTGAAGACACTCGCTTTGCAGCTGCAAGCGCAGGAGGATGCCAACATGGAGCAGGAGGTGCGTCAAATAAAATGACGATATCTGACATTGACACTTGTCTAATGGAGACTCATCTAGCAGTGGCAGCAGCAGGCCAACATGGAGCATGAGGTACATCAATCAAAATGATATCTGACGCTTTCTAATGGACACTCATTGCAGCAGCTGGAGACTAGCCAGGTGCATGAGGTATGCACAGACATGATTACCGACGAAGACCCATCAGGTCAATCAGAAGTGTGTATATCCCCTTTCTCCCTTTCAGAAAGCCTGTCTCATAGTTGAGAAAGTCTCCGCAGCACCCAGGTAGTGGTGCCACAGACAACACTTGTTGGCGTTGCAATTGCAAGGATCGTCTGTCCTTGCTATCTGCAGGGGTTGAGCGGAACACCAAAATGCTCGAGCAGTTGACCAACAAGCTGGCCGGGCCGGATTGCACATGCAACTTCAGTAGATCTCCGGCCCAGATGGAAGCAGGCCAAATTTAGGGCACCTGCTTGGAATACCACCCACAAGAGTAGCAATGAACTCACTCTCCGGGTGGGTCTATTTCACCAGCTAGGCTGAATTTTACAGTACTTAGGCCACTACTCCAGAAAGCAGTTCGTGACCATATGAATAAGATGATGGGAAGAGCACCAAACCTGAAACGTCCTCCTGAGTTGGCATCTCGAGAGGCTATTCTCAACTACAACCGGACTCAGAGCAAGGCAGATGGTCCCTCCAAGAGCTGATTCCATGTCGATTTTTTCACGAATCCGAAATACTTAGAGAAAAGCCAGTGGAATATGCGTTTACTCGAGATCTTTGTGGGTGACTACATGCAGAAACGTCTACCCACTGATGGACCAGAGTCTCTGCTCGATTACTTCATGCGTTATTTGGGCTCACTACAAAAAATACATCGAAAAATGTCCTCTGTTGGAGGAGAAACAGCTTGTGAGGCTGCTGCACAGCACAGAAGGATCAACAGACGCAAACAGACAGTGAGATTAAATATTAAATATTAATCTCGTACACATATTCTGACATCGCAATTGATTACCAGCGTCTCAAAAGCCAATTAAGTGCCTTGCGCTATTATGGAATTGGACATTTTGTTGGGCCCCTGTCTCAAATGTCTCATACAGTTCTCAGTGAGGATGAGAGTGACCATGAGAATGGTACCAATCTTGGACGCAGCCGTTATGCTATCGTAAGGGAAGCACGGCGCTCAGATGAGCTAATATTATGGCTTAGATTGATGGACCTTCTGGCCTGTGGCGAGAAGTGGGCTGGAAGGAATGTGGCACGACCGGGCAACAGTAGACGTCTTCGCGTGCATTCAACACGTTCAAGGAGTAACCATTGTAACACGTGCATGGTGCTGCGAGTGAAGTTGTTGCCTGAGATAGCACCAGAGAGATAGTAGGGGCAGGTGATGTCTGATTCCTGTCAACACAGCGAGACGGCGCGTTGACGCTGTGTGAGTGGGAAGGCGCACACTAGAAAGCAAAAGAGATGGTAAGCCAAAGAAGGGGCCGAGAAATACGCACCGTAGATGTAGTTCTACAAGCACGACGATCGGTCTTGAGGGAGACAAGAGCGCACAAAAGAGATGAGAGAGGAAATGGCACACACTGGATTCCGAGGTATGCTACCGCCATCCTCGAGCAAGGATGGCCCTTAAATACAAGTATCCTATGGTTTTCAGGGGTATTGGGGCCGATGCGCGGTGCCCTCATAGTCAACGTCCATAGCATTTGAAAGTAGAAAACGTCAGTAAAAGCACTAAGGTAATTCAAGGGGGCGCACTGGTCACCGTTTTGCTGCTACGATGGTCAATCGGTAATGTAAAATCTGCAGATAAATGAGTATGAAAAAGGGAACAAGAAGGGGAATGTCTGGTTTTGAGGCGACGGGCTTTGGTGTCGATCGGCTTGTGCTGAATGTCGAGGGTGTATTGACAGTTGAGGGGGGGTGGTTTGGCGAGCTCGACGAGGGGCGATCTGGGTTTTGAGGCGACGGAATGGTCGATGATTCACTTGCAGTTGACTTGCTCAAGTGTTTGAGGTTGCGGCGATGTTGATGACGGCGGAGTCTTGAAGGGGAAAGACTTGAGGGCAACGCAGGCGGCGAGCGATCTGCAGTCGTGGCAATGGAGGAATGGAGAGAGATGAGCGAGAGCCTACGTGGCTTGTACCTGATAGGCGCTGCAGCACGGCCGATCCGAGCCGATCCGAGGGACGCTCCAAGGGTGCTGATCCATTGAGGTTCTTTGGGCGCTCTGAAGGTGCTGATCCGACGCGTTCCGAGCCTAGATCCGAAAGGATCCTTACACCATGCTGTTATGGGATTGCCAGAGAACTGCTACGATCCAGATTGGCTCAGCTCTCTAGATCAAGGTGATCGGAACGCCCTCGATATAAAACCAGCACTTAATATGCAGTTTTCTGATGAAGAGCAGCGGTATGTGTTTTTGTGCATGGGCATCCCCACTAATAATTCATCATATTGCAGAATCGCTGCAAAATTTATTTCACTCGCAAATGGGGAGGACCAGCTCTTAGAGAACAGTGACATTAGTCACCTTGATGAGTGGCTCCTGCATAGGTATGGAGAAGGGATAGCAGAGGACTCCTAGAGTGCGTTCGGCACCATTTGAGTATCTATACAATAGGGTGCAGATCGAGGATTTCTTAATAAAATACCTTTTCAATATCTTTCTTTTTACCCAAACGCTCGTTGAACATATATAGTAACTTTCCCCCCTGACTTGGATCTCTGCCGGCCTCTGGACAATCCCCATTCATTCCTGGGGTCCGAGAATTCATCCCAGTCCATTATACTGTATTACGACTTGACGCTTGACGCATCGCATCCAGCCAACCAAACACTTCCAATACGTAAAACAGATATCCACTGTTTTTTTACTCTCCGACAGCTGACTCCAATCCCGTGATGTTGACCAAATGCGCATAGGTCCTGTGTCTGGATTTTTCCTTCTCTCTCTTCATGCTCCCCTCTACTATCTCTTGCCTTCGGCACGTCCTCCCCTCAAGCAGCATCGATGCTTTATCTTGCTGCCTCAACTGGAATGACTGTTGCATCCCTACTCTGCCTTTTTTGCCTGACGACTGCAAGACTCAAGCCATGCATTTTGCCCATCTCCATTCCTTCTGCACATCCTCCCCTTGAGCAGCATCGACAAACTGTCTTGCTGCCTTGAATGGAATAGCCGTTGCACCTCGATTTCTACTTTTTCACCTGAGGACTGCAAGTCTCAAGTGGTCTCTGGTCTCTTCTGCAGAACTTCAAACTCAAGGAGCACGGTATGTCATTCTTTCGCTCTTTCCCCCGTTTAAATGTATTGTCCACAGACGTCTTATTTTTGGCTTCTCAACCTACTCCTTCGTGGCGCCCCTTCTGCCTTTGCCCTCTGTAGGCACATATGCGCAGCTCTGAGGCTGTAGCCTGCGTCAGAAGCCCTTGGCATGGCGCAGAGCGTAGCTGGTGCCCGAGCAGAGGGACACCCTGGTCTGTGCTGATGTCTGGGTCGCACCGCCTTTTACTCGTGTCCCCTCCTGGCTGCACTGTCGTTCACCGGTGGTCTGCACCCATGAGGTGATGTGGTGAAGGTGTCAGGGCAAGAGCAGTGGCAGGCCAATCTGCAAGTATCGTTCCATTGCTCTCGTAAAAAGACCCAGTGGGCCACTGAGGTGCATACCTCTGTAAATGGTCGTAATGAGAAGGACCCTGCATATGATTGCACCCCCCACATGCAGCGCTTTGTCCTATCTGGGAGCCTTTATGAGAGCGATGGAATGGCGACGCTCTCCTTTCGACAATTGTCCCTCAAGTTACCTTTTGGCCTCGCAACCAACTCTTTCGTGGCGTCCCCTCTGCCTTGCCCTCTATAAGCACACACTGAGGCTGTAGTCTCATTTCATATTTTATCTTATATTTTTAATTGACTTTCCAACGTATGCTTCGTGTTGCGTCTATTGTCTGGGGGTGTTACTGTAAGTCAATCCGATGGTTTGCCATGGCATTTTTACTGCTTCTGCCTACTCTTTGAGGTGTGTTGCACCCCGAGAAACATGAGTAGCTGGGCCGATACGAGCGCTCATTCTGCGCATCATGTTCGCTACTCACTGCTCACCTTGCTCACTACTCGTCACCGCAAACATTACTAACATCTCATGTGAGTAGATGGGAACTCACCTTTATTCTCGGCTGTGTACTGACCCACAATTTAAAAGATAATGCCTTTTGCTTTCATGGAATTCATGCGCACATTCTTCAGATGGATGAGGAACATGAATGCTGGTGCTTTTCTTTCCCTGGTGAGTCTTCCCCTTCCTCTTTACGCATTCATTAACTTATTTTCCTGGGGAATTGAAGGCTGCAATATTAAGGGCCATAGTCCCTGCAAATGGCGGCGCGACTTTTGAGAGGCATTGATTGATGAAAGAGGGAACCCAAGTTGGTTTAAGCTGACCACTTGGGTGGGTCAGCCACCTCCTGGAGCTGGAGGGCAGGCAGGAAATGAGAATCAAGCCTAAGGTGTCAACATTTAAAGTCTTTAGATCATCCTAGCATAGTTTTTATCACCACTCACTTTTTCATCGATTCGTCGATTCGTCGATTTGTTCATTTGTTCATTTGTCAATTTGTTCATTTGTTCATTTGTTCATTTGTTCATTTGTTCATTTGTTCATTTGTTCATTTGTTCATTTGTTCATTCGTCGTTTTGTTCATTTGTGATTTCGTTCATTTGTGATTTCGTGATTTCGTGATTTCGTGATTTCATTTCCTGTGCCCATGCAAATAGACTAGGATATGATGTAAACAAATCTGCTTTATTTTATTCACCAAGTTATTTGTAACTACGAGGTACTACTGTCTGTAATGATAATTCACTTTGATCTGTTCCGGCGCTCTGTTGCTTAAATGATCAAGGAAAGGATTGTCTGACGCTCGGACAACTGACTGTCCGAGTGTCAGACGCTCAGACAATCAAGCGTCAGACTGTCGGACGCTCAGACAACTGACTGTCAGACTGTAGACTGTCGGACACTCGGACAGTCGGCAGTCCGATGGTTAACTTCAGTCGGACAACTTATTTTGAATTCCATGATCTAATTGTCTATGTGACAATGTGACACCCAGTTGGGCGTGCCCCTACTAAGTCACATGTGTACCCTCCATATCATGTGATCAGAGTATTTTCCTGTGTGATACCCAGGAGAGGAATAGTTTGACTCTTTCTTCCCACAGAAAATACTTGGCCAAGAAAACTTAGACATTTCTGTTAAAGTTTTTCTTGTTCAGGAAAAACTTAGACTCTTTTGTCAGGGTACTGTTTCACACGAAAAAAAACTTAGACTTTTGTTTTAGAGTATTTCTTGACATGAAAAACTACTTAAACTTTTTCTCCAGAGTTTTTTTTAACCATGAAAACACTTTAACCTTTTTTTCAAAGTATTTCGGATGGATAATTCCCAAATAATTCTTTAACTTTTTATAGAGTATTTCATGGGTATTTTCAGTCAAAATACCCTGGCTTGCATGCAGTGACACAGACAGAGGCACTGACAATATGTCCACAGGATCCTAGACAAACTGGCGGCACACGATCTCTACCTAAAACCAGAAAAATGTGAGTTTGAGAAAGATGAAATCAAATACCTTGGAGTCAATGTAGGAAGAGGCAGGCTACAAATGAACATACAAAAACTACAAGGAGTGGCCAACTGGCCACAACCTAAAAAGCCTAAAGATGTACGAAGCTTCCTAGGCTTCACAGGGTACTACCTAGTGTTGCGGCGGCTTCAATAGCTGGGCCGAGCCGTAGCCAAGCCACTATTAGCCGAATGGCAGCTTGGCTACATGAGTTGCACCGTCATTACATAACAGGCTCGGCGCAGCGCGGCTACATGATCCAGCTATAGCCGGCTTTTCTCCGGCTGGAATGTAGCTCAGCTCCTGGGCTGAACTGTAGCCGAAAGCTCAACTTTTTTAGTTTATTTTCTTTGTCTAATGTACAGTACAGCCTACTACGGCTTGAGCGCGCCCTCTTGTGTTCCACACCAGCGCTCGTTTACTGTGAAAGTGAGGTCCTCTACACTAATGCCACAAATACCCAAAGCCAAGCTGTCCACAACAAATGGACTGCGACATATCCAATGGGCCAACTTGTTGCAATGGAAATTGGTTCCAGTGAACGGCTTACGCGCACGTTGCGTTTGACCGTGGGAAGCAAGGCAGACCAAGATAGAACCAGAAAGACAAAAGAGCAAGGGAAGCTCTGTAGAGGGAGATGGAGGGGCGGATTCGAATGAGGCGAACCAACAATCTAGAAGAAACGAGGAGTGAGAGGGAGAACACAGACGTATTTCCGTGTAGTTCTTGCAGGGGCACACAAAGAAGAGAGGAGGACAAGGCGCAGGCGCGCTCAACGGGTCTACATTTGCAGCAATCAAAACTGGTGAGTTTATATACATTCAAGCCTGTAGCTAAAGTGGCCGTCCGAGACGTATCGTACGAAGTCTAGCACAGACTGTAACGTAGTGGAGGACTGGTGGCATGAAAGGGAATCGAGAGGGGAAGGGGTGATCATAGGGCGAACAGAGGGAAGACAAAGGGAAATGAAAGAGGAGACAGCGGGCGCACGAGCTATACGGAAACCAGAACCAGAATCCAACTCCAACACACCAATCGGTTTGACTGGCGACGGCACGGGGCTGATGAAGTCGGGCGACGTGGTCTGCATGGCTCCACTCAAACACAGGTCGAGTGGCATCGAAGGCGGCTGGGACAAGGCCAGCGACGCAAGGGACGGCATGAGAGGGGCGAGGCGAAAGCCAATGATGCGAGGAACGGCAGTTGGGTGGAACTTGAAAGACAACACGAAGGGAACGAGGCGATGAAAGGGAAAGGAGGATGAAAGGAAAAGCTGACTTATGAAAGGGAAGGATGGGAAAGTCCGCTGAGTTGAGCGGTGCGACGTGAACGGGGCGAGTCGCAGAGCCGTGGTCGACGCACAGTCCACGTGGATGGGTATTGAGGCGGCCAGAGCGGAGTCGAGAGACCTGAGCGAACCTCTGCTGTGGGGCCTGACGGAGGAGATGAAGGAAAGAGCAGTCGGAAGAGAAACGAGAAGCAATTGAAGGGACGAGGAATAGCCAATATGAGGGATGAGTGATAGAGGGAAGAGGGGGGAAGAGTGTTGGTTTTCAGGTCGCGACAAGGCGCTTCCGGGAGGCACGGTCCGGCGTGATCCGAGCGCAAGGTAAGGACGATCCTTACACCAGTCACTCCGGCTCAGGTTCTAGCTCAGCAAACAACCAAACATTACTGGATAGGTTCGAACCACTCTGTAACACGAAGTGAGCCAAGCGATCTCTCTCTAGAGGCCGGTGTGTTTTGCGGATAAAGAGACCTAGCCGGAGCGAAAGTCGGCCTGTCAGTGGCGGCGGTAGGGGATGCACAGAAGGTGGGGGATTGTGGGGAGGCCGTGAGCAGACTCACCACTCGGTTCCAACCATGAGGATGCCGGGAGGCCAAGTTTGAGAAGGGTGATGCAGCTCCGTGGATTTGATGCATCGGTGGAGGACCGAATGCATCGGGAGGGCTTTGCGCGCCCCCTCGCGGCTCCGGACATTGGCTGTGGACATGAAGGAAGCGGGCCAATGAGCGCCATTGGAGGTTGTTGCAGTTTGCTGCTGTGGTGGTTGCTGCTGCGGCCATCAGGTGAGATCGAAGCTGTGGCATGGCGAGTGCACAAAATTCCGAGTGTCAGTGGCTCAGTGGGGGCCCTAAGCCCGCAGTTACATGTGGGGATCCAAGGACGAGACGACATACAATGGTTCACGGGCACGTCAAGCAATAGCGTGCCTACCTCCTTGATGCGCTCGGATGGATTGGATCATCGACACTGCTAGAGCCGCGCACGTTGACTTCGAAGAACTTGACCATACAGTCGTTGTTGCTGACTACGACGCGAGGCTCCGCGCTGCTCTCGCTCGAGCGGGTACCTTGTGGATGCTGTGGGCCGTTCGGGGGCGGCACAGCAGTCCTGTTCATGGCGTTCATATGCGGCGAGCGACCGAGCTGAGCTATCGGGCCCGGCACGTGCAGCAGTTGAGAGTTATTATCCCTGACTGAGGGGATGAGGCTATGGTAGGAATGATACTGCTGCGGTGGACCGTTCGGGATTCGGGCGTGAGCAGGGCCCAGGCAGGTGGGCGTGGGCGGGCAGATTCGGAGGCATGAGTGGGTTGCAAAGATGAGCACAAGTATTAAGCAAAAAAAAAAAACTCACTCGTGCGTAGGCGAGCAGACGTGGGCACAGCAGACGTGGCCAGCGGGTCAAGTGACGGCGCAAGGAGGGAGTAGAGGCTATCAATGACACCTGCATTGCTGTCGGGCAATGCAGGTAGGCATGGTGAGTGTGGGCACACGCAGGCAGGCGTGCGGGCGCAGGCAGATGGACGTGGGCGTGGGCAGGCAGGTTTGGAGGCATGACCAGGTTGCAAAGATGAACACAAGCATTAAGAAAAAAAAACTCACTCATGCGAAGGCAGGCAAGGGCGGGCCCGTGCGGCCAAACCAGCACTGGTCGAAGGTGAAGACGACAACGCCATCTGCATACTCGCAGCACACTACGTGTCCTGTAAATGCCATGAATGAAGACGATGACGGGTATAGAAAGAGTAGATATAGGACCATAACCTCGTTTATCTGTGCTGTATTGTTTTTCGCCCATTGTTGCTGAACTGACGTCCAATCAAACCTTAAAGCAAAGACTGCTTTGCAAGTTCATGAACGATTTCCTGTTGGAGGATGTCAGATCCGTGATGCCGAGTTGACAAAGGACTCTCCCTGTCTGGCAGCGCAGTTGGAGTGGTTGAGGAAAGTGCGAGTGAATGTGGCAAAGAAGGGCTGGCTGGCATGCATCATGAGGAATGAATATTGCACGACTATAGACTGTGCCTCAAGTAACGTACTACAGTGGCGGGTACATTTGCATTTGCAAGAGCAGTGTGAATGGAGGGAGAAAATAAAAGCGAGCAAGCAGATGTGCAGATAGATGAGAAGAGGTAAAACAGAGCGAA
>QLOT01000156.1:0-24457 GCA_003313875.1 Russula aff. compacta
AAGGAGAGCATGATGTAAGCAGAACCAGTCCGGAGAAAATAATGGTACAGGTACAAGTCCACAACAGCAACCCAAAATGCGTGGGAGCCATGGTTGCAGTAATTTATCTGCAAAGGTATAGTAGTTATCTAGGGTCAAAACACAGAGAAAATAAGATTATAAAGTTGTGTAAAACACTTATCTTATTTGCAATGTTTAGACTTGTGCAGGTTATTTGTAAGCAAGGGAAGAGCGAGTTTTTTGGCTTAGGTAAGCACATCTGAAAGCGTCCAGCAGAGGCTTAGTAAGCCCAAATGAAGACAGTTTCTTTTTGGTAGCTGGCTTAGTCAACCTTAGTAAGCATTACAAAGCAAATTCCCATTGCCAGGCCGAAAAACACCCCAAAATTAGTCATCATTTTCCTTATTTAGTTCAAATTCTCAACCCAGCTCACTTGTATTAAGGATTACTGTACATTTACTACTGTCGCATTACTGTACCATAGTTCAGACTACTGGCCCTTAAGGCCGAAGGTATATAAGCGCATTAGGCACTGGGCTAGAGACTCTCTAAGTCGAGTCTCCTGTCCATCCTGGGGAGATTCGTGGCTTGTTCACCTTTCCTCGCAAGTGGGACTTGCGAGCGTTCGACTCGTTGTTACAAGACTTTACCGAGGTCACAGCTACGACCGGTGACAGTTTCACAGGAGAGTAGAGCATCAAAGGAGTGCTCAGAGAGGAAGACGTGGTCTAATCTAGACCATCGCTTGGACACGTTATGCTGGTGCATAGGGATCCTGGGGGGGAGGGCCAATTTGAGCCCTGCGTCCGCTACTATGCTTATTAGGTGTTCTGTGTTGTTGATTGCTTCAGTTATGAACAGTCTGCCATCGTTCAGGTTGTCCCAGTGGGGGTGGTGCCTATTGAAGTCACCCAGCCAGATGCAGTGCATGTTGTCTGTCACGTTGCCTCATTCCCTGTCTATCCTTGTCTGAAAGTTGTTTAGTAGTTCTACTGTGTTGTTATGATTGCAGTCATTGTATATGTTACATAGAATTAGGGAACCCCATGTGCCGGAGAACTTGACTACTGTGACGTCTCCTGTCACAGAGCGGCCCCACGGATGGGAGAGAACCACTGTTGACAGGTTGAGGGAACGCGTTTGACCCCCAGGACTGGTAGAGCAGTCTAGCCCTGAGGTTGGTAACATACTGTTCGGACTTCTGTGTGGGTGTCCTAGGATCGGTCAGCTGTGTTGGTAAGGAAGTGGAGCGCCTCAGTAAGCCTCAAGGGCACATAGTAAGCAGTATTACAATAGCTAGGACGGTCTCAGCCCGTCCTGTAGTGTACTTGTACCAGCAGAGCTAGGAGACGAGACTCTAAGTCGAGTCTCCTGTCCAATAGGAGTAGTGACTCGTGTTTCTATCGCTTCTAGGTTGAATCGTGGCTTGTTGGCCGTATCTCGGTGTTCTGTGCCTATTCCTGTGTCTGCCACATATTGCAGACAACCCTGGAGTCGAGGAAGATTCTAGCACTATAAACGAAACGCTCTCCAGCAGAGCTAGCTATTACGCGCCTCAAGTGATCGAGGCTGAAGCTGAGTCGGACTTCAGCAGAGCTAATCTCTCAGGTTGACTTGGTCTGGTGTCACTGCCCTCACCGGTGACATCTCCCATGTCCAGTTCCATCTGTGACCAATTGTTAGTGTGAATGTCACGGCGCGGCTAGCCGCTGGGCTACATGAACCGTGGGGACATCAGGAGTCGAGGTTAGAGCCCAAGGAAGGAGGTTGGTGGAGCTCCAGAGGGCAGACGAGACGTTGAGGATCGGTAAGTATAGATGATGGACGTTCTCTTTAGGATTCAGCACGCATGGACCGGCTATGCGGTCACGGTCCGGTGCATGTGATACCGCATGGACTATGGCTTCTAAGATGCCCTAGGAGCAGGATGACGAAGACAGAGCCCTGGAGTAAGCAGGATGACTGTGCATGACTAACGGTTAGTCAGAGGTGATGAGTAAGAGCTTTGGAAGCTCTTTAGTATCTCTCAGCATCAGTCAGCGCTTTAGTCAGTGTGCTGGATTAGGACTTCTGCTTTGTGAGCAGTCTAGTCACTTACTGATTGTTCTTATTGCTCCTGATTACTGTACGCTTACTACTGTTGCATTACTGTACCATAGTTCGGACTACCAGCCCATATGACCGAGGGTATATAAGCGCATTAGGTGCTGGGCTAGAGACTCTCTAAGTCGAGTCTCCTGTCCTCCCTGTATGCCTCCTTGTCTAGGAGAATACAGTGTTTGTGACCTAGTCACCCCAGGGGGAGATTTGTGGCTTGTTTGCCTTTCCTCGCGAGTGGGACTTGCGAGCGTTCAACTTGTTACTTCAGACTTTGCTAAGGTCACGGCTTCGCCGGTGACAGTGAATGCTTGCCCGAATTAACATTACCGATCGTGTTTTATTTGGGTCTTTCTGGTGGGTGGAGGGGTATATGACTCTCCAGTCCCTTGAAGCGATGGTGGTGCCCCAGTTACTGATAGCTGGCTCTTCAAGGGCTACCACATCAATTCCTTGCTTTACTAGTCTTGCGCTGCTTATCAGGTCATGCTGGCAGATCTTTGACTTATTTACGTTTTGTTGCCAGATGGT
The DNA here is from genome assembly GCA_003313875.1 of Russula aff. compacta. Lineage (NCBI taxonomy): Eukaryota > Fungi > Basidiomycota > Agaricomycetes > Russulales > Russulaceae > Russula > Russula aff. compacta. The sequence goes on from QLOT01000156.1 coordinate 2,629, forward strand.
TAGGCTGCCTTCTCTGTTATTCACCTGTGCATTACCTAAAAATTCCATCCTGTGGGGTCCAAGTATCTATCTTCCTCTGGGATGTATGGCTGGGGGGTTGTGGTGTATACATCGCCGGCCTCACTGCGGATGTCATGAGCATTTGGCGTAGCAGTTCTTACCTGGCTTGTATTTGGTCCATAGAAGTTTGTTATGGCCATCTGATCTGCAGCGCGTGCTTGCTTTTTCCGATTTCGGCGCTTGTTGATCGGTCTTGTGGGGTGTTCCCTTTCCCTGTTTTGGCTGGGTGGAGGGGGGAGGCTACCGACTGCGAACTGGGTGGGGAAGCGGTCAGCAAGCGGGATCTTCACAGGTCTGATTACCTTGGTCCAGGGTTTGTCTGTGGGGAAGTACTTTAAGGTGTTCTCCGGGTGCATCTCATCGAATTGTGCGCAGCGCTTTGTGAATTCTGGGCATAATCTGTCCCAGCTGGCATGCGTGTTTGCTCCACAGGGGACACAGTACCTCTTGTTTTGTATAGTGCAGTCCTTTGTCCAGTGGTCACCACCGCACGACCTGCATGTGTCTTTGGGTGCTGTGCATTGCGAAGCGTAGTGGCCCCACTTCCTGCACTTGAGACATTGGGTGGGTTCTTTCTTGAGCCTCGCAGGGTATAGTTTGGCTCCGTGTATGATCATGCCATCTCTGATACAGATGTTAGCTGCCTCTGTGCTGAGGAAAGAAAGCGTAACGTGGGCCAGTCTTTGACTAAGGGTGCGTCTGTTAGCCGGTTTGATCCATTGGGCTTTAGAGATGACATTTGATTTGAGATGGTTGACCTCCTTGATCTCTCTGAGGTGGGTTTGGTTTTGTGGGTCCAGTGTGAGTGGTACACGAGGTATGAGGACTATATGCTGGCGCGGTCTGATACTGGCGCCCTGAGTTAGAAATGCTGTAAATATTAGTTCAACTTCAGAGTCCTGTAGCCAGTCTGCTGCCTCTTTTGTGTGGAGCAAGATTAGTAGGCCGTTGTTCCTAAGTTTGATTACCTCATCTATGGCACAGTTCTTGGTGGGTGGAGGGTCATTCACTTTGGCAATTGCTTCGACCAGCTTCTCTTTGATCGAGTTGTTGCTGAGGGAGGTCAACTTGTCATCTGTGAAGTCTATGAGAACTTGCCTGGCTTTTCTGTCCATACTTCTGGTTAGCGCTGGGTCAGGTATACCTGGGTTGGCGCTTTTGTGAGGGGGTTGCGGGGGTGTTTGGAGGAGGGCAGCTTTGTATGTGTTGGCTGTGGATTCGAGCTGTGTGGTGGTATTCGAGAATGCAGAGAGTTTTGCATGAACTTCTGCTGTGGTCGCTTCGAGTTGCTCTGCTGCCTTCCCTAGTTGAGCTATGGTCTGGCTCAGGCTGTTGTACGTGGCTATCGCTTCTAGGCGTTCTGCTGCTTTACCAATCTGTTCTGCAGAGTGATTGATATTGCTGTCTGTCTTACGCCACTGCTCCTTGAGCTCCGAGCCAAATGCCGTGACGATAGGGGGAATCTGTGCCGCCCTATCACAGCTCATACAGTGTGGTTCAATTCCCTTTATTACCTCTCTTATGCTTAGTAGGGCCTTGACCCAAGTGGGATTCCCTTTGTAGGTGTCTACTAGCTTGAGAAGTGCATTCGCGGCTGAGGTTGGGGAGCATGGGTCCATGGGATCTAGGACGCCGAGTTTAGCAAGGTGCTTTCTTGCGTCTACGTACTTTTTTCTGCTCTCTGATACTTCAGCTGCTTCCTGGGGGGCCAATGACCTCGTGATCCTTTTGTTGACTGGTGCAGGATCACGCTGGCTATTACTAGGGCTGTCCAGAGGGTTGCCAGCTGGCTCTGGGGCGCTTGTTTGACTATTTGGGTCTGAGCTCTGGCTCATTGACCTTGGTCCTCTTATTTATTATTCTAGTAGGGGAGTGTATAGGTAGAACGGAAGGAGTAGAGTAAGGAGGTGGATAGGTAGGCTTAATCTCTAATCTAGCATCCCACTTTTCAGCCGCGGAGATGCATCACTCTCCATAGTTGATGGTGGTTACCAGAAAAGGAAGTCCTGTTCTATGATCTATAGGATGGCACTGAACTCAGACATGTCCTTTAACTGACTCTTGTCCTTGGCTTGGATATGGTTTGTGCCCATCATCTTGTTGTGACACTCGGTTGAAATGACCCTAACTCTTATGATGTAAATTCTCTCACTGTGCTCATGCTGCTTCAGCTATTGCTCCAACAAACTCTGATTCCAAAGGTCATCCTGCGCACATCTTTGTAAAGTACATACAGACTGTGTTATAAATACAGGTTTTAATCAGGGGTATCCATATAGAGTACACAAGATCTAGGCATAGTGGATAATCCTGACCATCACATGCATGCCTGCCAATAGAGTGGTGTGTCCATATAGATATTTAGAAATGGTGAGCCATTCAACTGAATCCTTGGCTCAGCTGGTGAGCCACTTTAACCCAGGCCAACACTTATGAAAGTAGATTTGAGCAAGAGCAGATCGTATGAGTCACAAGTTCGGGAAGCAAGCACTAGTGCACTAACAGTTACCAAACAACAAAAATGCCATGTTTTCCAAGTCTGAATGGACACATGCACATGTTGAATTTTTACCCTGCACTCCCTGATTCTTACGACCTCACTGAATGACAACTCATGATGCCCAAAGCTACTGGATCTGGCAAGCCAACCTCCAGCACCAAGGTGGCAGCTAAGAGGAAGAGGGTGCCAACACCTGATGCCATCTCTACTCCCAATCCCAAGCCCCTCACCACCTTGGGCCCATTGCCGAGGAGGACAGTATTTGAGGCAAGTCTGGCAACACCAACTCCAGGTCTACGATCTCGACCACAGCACAGAGCTGCCAAGGCAAATGCCCATCTTGGATGGGCCCACAAAGCATATGATCAAGTACATTGTACTACCACCCAGAAGAAGAAAGACGACAAGCAGGAAATGGTGAGGAAGATGGCAGCCACTGCCCAGGAAGAGGAAAAGATCAACCACATTGCAGCTCTTGAGCTCTCAATAGGCCAGGATACAGAGTATGAGGCAACCCCAAAGCTGGACAACACACATCGGCTTCACTGCTGGTCAAGCTATTCACAGTTGCTAGGAACAGAACAAGTGGATAGTTCTGGTGAGGTAGAGACCGATGCTGACAAGTAAAACGATGATGCCAGTGATTATGGGGACATTGTTGCTCATTCAAGCGAGACTACTGAGGTGATGGGCCTGAGCATGGATGACAACTCCAGACCAAGGAAGAGGAACAAGGGGAAAGAAGCAGCCCCTACCAAGGTAAGTGGCTGGTTATAAAAGTGCCCAACTGATTATGTTGATACAAGGTCAACACGCAGAGTCAAAAACAGGCAAAAGGAAGCATAAGGGAAGCAGTGGAGAAAAGGAAGCAAGCGCTGTCACAGGCCTTTAGCAGGAGTGACCTGCCTCAGATTTGTGATAAGCACATGGCGAGACTCAGACTCGAAAGGTATTCCCCTTACACTTTTTTTCTTGACCTGACATGGTATTTTTATGGCAGTTCAGAGAAAGCCAGCAATATTCAAGACTGGGTGGCAGTAGTGTCTAGTGGCACACCATTGGCCAAGCAAGTTGTGCCTGTTGGGCCCACCCATTCGCAAGTGGTCCAGTCATCGAGGTTCATTCATCCATCAAAGAGCAAAGATATATTGTATATCGATGAGGTTACAGGTGGTCTTGCTGATCTAGATGAAGTCACTGGCCTAGAACAACAAGCAGCCATGAATAGCCCTCTGAAAAATGGGCAGCATTTGACCAGCAAAGTACTCTAGTTCTCTGTTTTGATTATCAAGGCTCACGTGTCTGGTCAAGGGCCTTGTGAAGTCCATCTCTAATGTCAAGGTTGTGCAAATCAAAGGCAAGAGGGGAGGCAACAGAAAGTGGGAGGGGAAAAAGAACTTTACTGTCAATGATCTTCCTGAAGGTTGCCAGGACAATGATCAATGGCATAAATTGTTTCTCACCACACTTTTTGCATGGGCAGCAAGTTTGGCTGAAGTATGGGCTATTGTTCCTACCATGCTTTGTGACACGATGCAAATTATCTGGGATGCCATCTATGAGGGGAGTGTTCCCTATAAAATTCAAGTTTCAAACTGTCCCATCTTTCATGTGGTATGTGCTCTTGTCACTGATGTTGACAAATACTGTTCATATATGTATCCCCTAGGCCTTGCAATGTCTTAGTGACACTTGGTGAGCTGCAATCAGCTCCACTGTGCTCAGTCTCCTTGTATCCATCATGTCTGAGAGTGAGAATGAGATGATTTTCTTTTCAAAGGAAAGTTGTTGGCAGTTTGCAAAGGAGATGATTCAGGGTCAAGCATTTTTGTTTGTTGACCCATATGTACATGATCCTGTGCATCTTTTGGTATTTTAACCAGAATTGCTGCCAGGCAAAGAAGGGCTTATTCAGGAGTGAGATGTATTTGAAAGTTCTTGCCGCCCACTTCAACATCATTTGAGGCATGAGGAGGGTCAGTTGCCTAGGTTATGCTTCTGCTGATCCAGTAGGCACAGGAGGTCTGTGTGCGGCAGCGGTGAGTAACAATGCTTATCTCAAATGGTTGGTCTAATAATTCATTCTTAGCTTGAACGTGCACTCTCGCTTTGGGCATATGGGGGTATCACTATGGAGATTGTGGCATGAGCAAAAAAGAAGAGCTATGATCTAGCATCCACCAGTGACCTCCAAGACACAACGTTCAGCAACCATGCATGGGGCAAGAAGACTCAAGCTTATATTAAGTCCATCCAGGGTCTCCCACATGGTGTTTTTGCCAGGATTTGTGCACAAGCAAAGGAGCTATCAAACATGTCACCAAAAGAACCACTAGAGGGTGAGGATACATTGATGGAGGGCAATGAGGATGAACGGGCAAACTTGGTATACGTCCCTGTTTCAAATGACAAGGAATGTATGTGTTTGCACAGCATGCCTTGAAGTTAGATAATGTCTTCTTTTCCCAGAGACTTTTTCATTATCTTAATTTTGTCTTCCTGCGTGCACCATGTCCATTCTGTTGTACCTCCAGCTCGCCTTGAATCATCTCATTGTTTATCTCCACCTGTTGCCATCTTCATAGACACTCTCATCTGTTGCCACACCCTTGCCTCATGTGGACTACCAGAATGCATTGTTCTAACCCACTGTATGGATCGTTTATGGGGAATTCATGCTTCTTTTCTCCTTATTCAGTGTCTTAATGAGAACTTATCATAGTTTTATTCTGTGGCTTGGCTGTACTTATGAGGCAAATAAATTGATTTAGTCATGGCTTAAAATTCTTATGTTTTGGCTTAATCAATGCTTGGTGCACTTGGATAACAACTTATTCTTCGCTTATTCTTGCTTTAAGCCATCCTTAAAGAGCAGCCTGTATGAGCCCAAGGACAAATTAAGTAGGATGTTAAAATACTAAGCGATTGTATAATCATAAGCGAAGGTTATGTGAGGGATAAGCAATAACTAAGCGATCAAAGTCCTTAATATAAGTGAAAAATTCCTTAGACAACTTATCCCTTATTTGTCCTTAGGCATGCATCTAAGTGTGTCTAAGTGCTAGTCTAAGTCAATTTACACGTGCTGATGAGTCCAGGATGCATTTCTCAGCTCCGTGTCTGTGGTAGTCTGGCCTTTGTCATCCTCCTCTGCCTTTGGCTGTTTTTCCTTACTTCCTGTGAAGTGTCAGATGGTAGTCCAGGATGCCTCTCAGGATTTGTTGTCCTCCTCCACCTCTGTACTGTGAATGGTAGTCCAGGACACCTTTCAGGGTTTGTTGTCCTCCTCCACCTCCATACTGTGAATGGCAGTCCAGGGTGCCTCTCAGGCATTATCGCTGTCACAGCCAAGGATTTGGCCACAACAATAGACCAAGTCAATAATTGCCTAGTAGTTCTTTAAGTAGATGAGCTAAGTCTCACAGCGACTTAGGTGACTGGTAGAGTAGGAGTTAATGCTTGCTATACTACAATGCAGTAGCCACTCCTTCAAAGCAGAGGGGAAAGGAAAGGGAAACAATATGAATTGAGACAGGAGACTCAACTTGCCATCTTAGAGACATCAAGGAGCCCTACTTATACTACAAGACAGGTACTAAGAATAACTATGCCAGTGCACTACTCCATTATGACTAGGTATCCTAAAGATAACCACTCCACAGTGAGTCATGATCTGGTACAGTAATAGAACACTTCACAATGATCCTTGTATCATACAATAATAACACAACTCCACAGTGACTCACCACTCCACAATGACTTGTCGACTTTCACATATGGCCAGTTCCAGAACTTACAGGAGCACGGTGCACTGCACCACTCCAGGCTGGTTGCATCACTCCTCTGCTAGTATGGACATCCACATCCTGATCTGGTGCTCAGTGCCACATGCCTCCTCCCACCTTGTCTTCCAAGTTGTGGAGTGTATCGATGTGCTTTGAGGTGTTTGACCTTGTCTGCGATGTGGGCTGTGACAAGGCACTCTTCACAGAGTGCATGGGCACTCTGGGCTGCCTGGAGCTTGCCTTCAAGGGTGCAGATCTTGCCCTTGAGGTGTTTGGTCTCTTCGTTGTGTCTTCTGTACCTCCTAACTTCTGCTGAGGCCTCCCAATCATCCAGATCAGCAACAGCTTGCTCTAGAACCACATAATCTTTGGGGGTACCCTACAACTTTCTCCTAAACCAGCTGGGGAGGGGCTCCAACAGCTTATCTCTGAAATAGTTTGGAGTGGTGTTGAGGTCGATGATGTGGGCTTTGGAGGGGTCCTTGGAGAGAGCATGGAGTCTGGCAACTCACCCATCCAGAAGCTGCTTGACAAAGCAGGCAAAGCAGTTACTGCCATCTTTGCAGGGGATGTGGAAGGTAGGAATCTGCCCATTGTTCTCAATGTACCCTTCTGGGCAGTGGGCGATGGAGTCGTCCTTGTGGAGTGCCTCAATGGCATCATCGAGCTGGGTAGTGAGGAGCTCTTCTTTCTGCTGATGGAGGGTTTGGAGGGTGCAGACATGAGCATCGTGGGACTGTTGCCTGATGACAATGGTGTTAATGAGGCCTCGGACCATGGCCTGAAGCTGGACAGTGGTGAGCATGGGATTTGCCTCGATGATGGCTCACATGGAGCCAGGGGATAGGGGTTCTTCCCAGTGCTCGCTGGTCTCAAGGGTGTGCAGGGGTCCTGGGATGGGGATCAGTCTGTCGCCAGGGGGGTACTCCTCCTCAGAGGATGAGAGATGGTCTGGGAGTATGGTGTTGGCTGTCACAGGGGAGTTGATGCAAGTGGGGGATGGAGATGGCTAGAGCAATGAGGTGGATCCATCAAGGAGCTCAGTAGACATAGCCTAGTTGTGGTATCAGCAGTAGTGTTCTTTACAGAAAGACCAGTGCTCAAGAGTATGTGAATGGGTGTAGTGAGGCTTGCAGCAGTGGGTAAGGTGGTGAGACAGTACTTTGTGGGCACAAGAGCACAGTTTGAACTTGTGGAACTGGTGAGTGGTGTAGGGAGCAGAGCGGAGCAGGGATCTGAGGAACTGCTTTGACTGAGACTCCAGGGTGGATTGCTGGGGCTTTGGGTATGCATGTCATCCTTTTATCTTCTGTAGCAGTCAGTGTTTGTGGTATTCCTGGACAAGATCTGAAATGTGCACCTGGTCAGCTGGTTCCCATGTGTTGTTGCTTTTCAGGTATCCCTTCCATTTGATGAGATATTGGAGTGCTCCACTCCTGCCACATCATCAATGACTCCTTATCTGCTCCACTTCATATTGTTCTTCCCCTTCTATGAGGTCAGGGGGTGGTCGTGAGTAATTTGGTCTGTGAGCTGTTGTTTCACGATGGGGTGATAGGAAGGAAGCATAGAACACATCATGGATCTGCCAGGTGATGGGTAGCTCCAATTGGTATGCCACCAGGGATATTTCCTTCCAGATTTTGAAGAGACCATACCTCTTTGGGGTTAACTTGGAGCTTTGGTGTGGAAGTCGAAGATGGGTGGCTTCCAACCAGACCCGGTCTTCTGGTTGGAACTGGGATGGAGGGGCTGTCCCAGCCTTCTTGTTGATGGCTTGTATCACTTGCTGTCTTGCTTCCATCATCTGCTTCACTCTTTTCTCCGCTGTTTCATTGTCCGAGGGAGTGACATTTTGTGGAGCAAGGGTGGGTTCATATCCCAGCAGGATTTGATTGGGCAATAATCCTGTGGGGGCATTGGCCCGGTTGTTGTGCACCACAGTGGCCATTGTAATCCATTGTGTCCAGTCTTCAGGGTGCATTGCTGTTACTGTCCAAAGGTATTGCTCCACCCATTGGTTCTTTCATTCTGTTAATCCATCTGTTTGAGGGTGGAAGGCAGTGGACAAATTCTGGGTGATCCCCAGCTTCTTTGTAAGTGCTCGACTGAAGTGGGAAGTGAACTGAGGGTCTCTGTCACTGATGACCTTAGTGGGGAGTCCAAACCATTGTTAGATGTTATCCAAGTATAGCTGAGCAATTCCTAGTCCAGTTATAGTTGTGGAGCATGGTAAGAACACTGCCACTCTGGAGCATCCATGGTCCACAATGGTGAGGATGGTGTCAGTTCCCTGATGTGGAGGAAGTCCAGTGATCAAGTCCATTGCCACTGTTCAGAATGGCAGGGTGCACTCCACAGTAGGGATTTGATATAAAGGGGTGTGTTTTCAATGGGTTATTATCTTCGTCTGCTGGCACATTGCACATCCTTTGATGTAGTCTGCAATCCAGGTTTTCATCCCTGGCCACCAGTGGGTCTGTTGTACTTTTCGTAGTGTTTCATCTCGTCCAGGGTGTCCTGCAGTAGGTATATCGTATGCTCTGCTGACAATTGCCCTTTTGACCTCTTTGATGTTTGGTACAATAGTTTGTCCTTGGGCAGTGGTAGCAGCTCGTATCCAGTGTGGGGGTATCAAGACAATGTCCTTGTTGTCTTCTGCTCCTTGGTCCACTCCTGGTGGCCAAGATAGTGCATCAGCTGTAGTGTTGGTTTTCCCCAGTATGTATTCCAGTTCATAGTCATATTTCTGTAAGTCTGCATGCCACCTAGCTATCCGTTGATTCAGGTTTCTTGGGGATTTCCAATATTGCAAGTTGGCATGATCGGTGGGGATAATGAAGGGGACTTTGGTCCACCCCAGGTAATGTCGCCAGTGAGCCAAGGCCTTCATTACTGCCAGTAGTTCCCACTTGTAGATGTCATAGTTTCATTCAGTGGGTGTAAAGGTGGCTGAGTAGTATGCAATGGGGTGTAAGACTGGTTTGTGACATTTGGCTAGTGTAGGGGTAGTGTGTTCTCCTTCCTGCGAGAGTATGGCACCCATGCCATAAGCAGAAGCGTCGACCTGAAGTACAAAAAAGTTTATCGAAGTCAGGTTGATTGAGGACTGGGCTACTACACATGCAGGTTTTAAGCTCTTCAAAGGCCTGTTGGTGGCCAGGTGTCCAATGCCAGATAGTGGCTTTCTTTGTCAGGTCTAGGAGGGGTCAGGCAATGCCAGAGTAGTTGGGGATGAAGTAGCAATAGTACCCAGTAAAGCCCAGGAATTTGCACACATCGGTGGGGTTTCGTGGGGGAGTCCAATCAGCAACACCTTGTAGTTTCTTTGGGTGCATCTTGGGTTGATTGTTGCCGACAATAACTCCAAGATACTCAATCTCCTTTTGTTCAAATTCACATTTCTCCGGTTTGAGATAGAGGTCATTCTGTTCCAGTTTGTCTAATATGCTATGCACATAATTCCAGTGTCACTGTACATGTTGGGCTTCCATTTCATGGGGGTACCAGGCTGTGTGAATTGCCAAATCATCCATATAGACTGAGAACCATCCTTGGCCCACCTTGCTTTGAAAGATAGTGTTCATCATCATTTGGAAAGTGGCAGGGGAGTTGGTGAGGCCAAAGAACATGACTGTGGGTTCAAATAAGCCCTCCCGAGTAAGGAAAGCCACTTTCCATTCATCCCCTTTTTTGATGCGAACGTCATTGTATCCCCAGTATACATCAGACTTAGTGAAGAGTGTACATCCACTAAGCTGGTCAATTACTTGGGAAATAAGAAGGGATACATTGCAGTTCTGTTTAGTCCACTTATTGATAGGTTGATAGTCTTGTACTGGTCGTAGTTTGCCATCCTTCTTTTTAACAAAGAAGAAACTAGCTGCATAGGGCAATTTGGAATTCCGAATGGTGCCTCAAGATAGGTGCTCTTGTACAAATTTGTGAGCCTCCAGCTTTTCCTCTTGTGTAAGGGGGTAAAGTTGTCCTGGTAGTGTAGAAGGTGCCCTGGGCAGGAGTTCAATAGCATGATCCCATACTGTGTACTGTGGGAGTCATTGCAATTCTTGCTCACTGAACACCTTGGCATGTCTCTGGTATTCCTCTGGGACCTTTGGGACATTGGCCACTTCAGGGGCATTAAGGGTGACTTTTCCAATAAAATACTGGTCTTTGGAAAGCAGTTGAGGGACGTTCTTTGTTCTGGGGGTGAATCAAGCCTTCTGCACATTGGGGGCTCTTAGTATAATCAGTAGTTGAGTGGTGTCGATCCATCCCTGCTTCCAGTCGATCTTAGGTTGGGTAGCAGCAAACCATGGGTAGCCTAGTATTGCCTTGTGTTCCCCTAGATCAGATAGGAAAAATCAGTGATTGGTGCATTGGGTTCCTGTTTGTATTTCCAGGTCTGTGTAGTATTTAAGGCTTCCACTCTTGTTTTCTGTTCCATCAACATTGTACAATGGCCTAGGTCTTTCCAGCTGCTTGATGGGTAGTCGAAGCCATTTTGCATATTGTAGGTTCATAAAGTTTTCTGTAGCTCCTGAGTCAATGAGGGCTACTCCTTCAGCTCTTTTTGTGATTGAATGCACATAGAATCAAACAGTCATCGATTTCCAGGCAGATATGTACACATTATCACTGTTACTTTGCCTAATCAGTGCTGCTCTGATCAGGCAGTGGGAAAATCCTCAGCTATGCCCATCTCATGGGCAAGGCATTCCTTCTCTGCCATTGACATCTTCTCTAAGTGTGCATGCACAGTTGCTACAGTGTCATTCATTGCAGGGCCTGGTAGATCTTCTTCTTCTTCTGGGTCAAAGTCCATGTAGTTGACTCACTTCTTGGTAGTGTCTTTCTGTAGGCAATTGCATACAAAGTGTCCTATCTTGCCACAGTTGAAGCAGGCATTGCTTCCTATTCCCTGGGCCACACGACATTGAATGTTTCAGTTATTTGGCTGAGGCCTCTGCCTCCAGCTGCTTTGAGGGTTCCTATTGTGCCAATTGGCAGGGGTGCAGCTTCTTCCTATGTCCATTGGGACAGGTGTGTTATTCATAGATGGGGGTGCAGTGGAAGAGTTATAGACTGGTCACCTTGCTTTTCCTCCTTGATAGTTTCCAGGTTTGGTGAAGAAAGGTCATTTAATTGGGTTGTTAAGTCATTGATAGGTATTGCTTCCTCCTTGATATCCTTGATACCTCAATATCCCTTCAATTAGGGACTTTCCCTGTGCTAGATGCTTGACTCGTTCTTTGAGGGATTGATAGTCAGTGGGGAAGGGTGGTTTGAGGGTGTCCCTGTCATGGTGGACGCTTGGGACGTTCACGCTTACTAATACACTTGCCTTTTATGTTTACTTTTCTCACGCTCCAGCAGTAGTCATCACCACTTCCCCCTTTTTACTTTACAAACCCTCTATTACACTACTGCCCCCTCAGATCACATACGCGTCAGTTCGGATCATTACTAGACTTCTCATACTAATATGCCAATGACTTTCATGGCCTTAGATGCCACAGAAATGCGTCAGCACAAGCCAAAGCCATGTATATATAAATAGTCTCTTAGAACGACCAAAAGCCTTAAGCTTGGTCTCTTGTGAATCTTAGACCCTGTTAAATGTTCCCTCTCAAGCCCCAGCTTCATCTCGTACCCTCATTCTCATAGATTGTGCCTTGAAACACACCTCAAGGACATCTACTCCATAAAGCGCCGCACTTCCATTAAGTTTCCTTATTAGGTAAACCGAGTCCCCAATTGGGACTTCCATTTGAAATCACTTGAAACAGATACTCCGGATCAGCTTTGCTTTTCTGCTCCTTTGATTAGACTTGAAGGCCACTTAGTAACAGATCTCTAAGTGCTCTACAGAACATACACTCTGGTCTCTAAGTAGCTCAAAGTACTCTTGGAACTAGCAGTTCCAAGAACTATCTAAATAGACAACTCCAACAATCCCTTGATACTAAGCTGTTCAGACAACAGCCCTCACCGTAGCAGTTCTAGAACGAACTCTTATAATAAGTTATCACTCTGGCTATCGAGCTAGACGAATATCAGAACCCCAGAAATCATTACAGACCCCTTCATAGATCGTTTGAGCTAAGAGAGTTCATAGAACTCGAAAGACAGAACCGCCACGCTCAGTCTCGCGTGACATTAGACCAAGCTTATCAGACACCACGGCAGAACTTAGAAGAGAACCCTTTGTCTACCAGAGAACCTTCTCAACCTCAACACCCCGACAAATCCTCAGAAGAACAGAACCTAACCTCCCTCCTCACATCACAGGACAATCTATCAATTGGGTTTCCCAAGGACGAAAGAGAGGATACAACCTCCAACTACCACACAAACACAGTACCCAGATCACCAACGTTCCAGTTGAATTCTTCGACGGACATTGGTACACCCTTGTCAGAGACCACGATACTGGAGAATACTGGGTCTTTAACAGCGATAGAATCGAACATTGGGCTGAAGGAACAGGAGCCCCAACCAACGAAGATGATCCCTACCACCCAGACTACCAACCCTACCAAATTACATTAACCCCTGCATCACACACACTAGACCTTGAACTCACCACTCAAGAACAAGCACCAACATCCCAGACCCCTGCCCATAGATCCACCGACCTCCACTCACCTAGAGACTCCCAACCAGCTAACTCCTCAGACGAAGGAACAGACGAACAGACAGCCAGTGAAGGCTCCCCAGAAAGACCTCAGACCCCCGAACAAGCAGACCCTCCCACTTACCACGCACAAGTACCTCAAGCACACCAACAACTCGAAGTAGCCCCTCAACCCCAAGTAGAAGAACTACTACAAGGAGTTGACCAACTTAATCTACAAACAGAAGCTCTCCTAAATGTAATCGCCCTCTAACAACTACCTCAGATTCAAGTAGTACCACCAGAGCCACCAGTACAAGTAGCACCACCCCAAATCGTACCAGTATTCATGGCTCAACAACCCCCTCAACAGCAACAACATCTTCCTCCGCAACCCCCAGCACCGCAACCACCAGCAGGAGGACCTCCTCCTCCTCCCCCAGCTGCAGTAGGACAACAAGCAGCCGCTGTGGTACCAGTTAATGGAAAATGGAACGGAACCGCCCCTACCATCTTTGAAGGAGACCGTAGCAAAAGCAACAAGTTCCTCAAAGAATTTAAACTATACAAACTATTGAATGAAGACAATGATGCAATGGCATCACCTTACAAGTGAGCAGCCCTAGCTCTATCCTTTATTAGAGGCCCTCTAGTTGATGACTGGGCATGGAAACAAATTGACCACCTCCATGACCAGCACCACACCCATAACATTCCCACAAATGATGAAGTACACTGGGCAGAATTTGAAACTGCCTTCACAGCCGCTTTTACAGATCTCCACAAAGTTACTAAAGCAACTACTAGCCTCCAGAATCTGCGAATGAGACAAGGAAACTTAGATGGATATATCGCCGAATTTAAAACCCTAGCTACCAAAGCAGGATACCAATTAGACGCACCTGGAACTATCCAAATGTTCCTAAAAGGACTACCTCCTCTGTTAGGAAGACGCACTCTCAGACAACATCCTAACCTCACCACCTTCGCTCAATACACCACTGCCATCCAAAATGAAGCAAAGAGCCAAGAAAATGAGAACCTCATTTTTGGAGAAAGACAGTGGCCCTGTCCCAACTGGGGAATCAAAGGCCCAAAGCCGTTTCCCCCTAGACCAAACCCCCAACCGCAATTTAAACCACAAAGGCGACCATATACTAATGGGACGCCTATGGAAGTTGACACTTTAAGGAAAGCTGAGACCAATGAAGAAAAACAGAAACATCGGCTGGAAGGGCGATGCGTTGAATGAAGGCAAACAAGGACATATGGCACACAACTGTCCGCAAAAGAAGAGCAATCCCCACCCAGCACAGAAACCATCCTATATTAAGATATTCCAACAAGAAGAAGAACCTGACGAAGAAGAAGAAGAAGAAGATGAAGAAGAACCTACCAATGAAATAGACGAACTAGCTAACAGAATGGTTAGCTTCTCCAATGAACAGAAAGTCCAGTGGATGAACGCAATGCATCAGAAAGGAGTGGATTTTTCGGTAGCCTGAATGATACAGCCGTCATTTGGGCACTGTTCCCTAACAACATATTTGTACCCAAGATTCAATCAGTACATACTCAAATAATACTACATTTAAGGAACAAAAGGGCCGACACTCAAGCACTAGTGGACAGCGGAGCCACAGAAAGCTTCATCCACCACAAACTAGTCAAGTGACTAAAAATACCCACTACCCCTCTGCGACAACCAAGGACTGCCAGAAACGTAGATGGAACCATCAACCAAGCTGGGAAAATCACCCACCAAGTGGAACTAGAACTACAGCATCAAGGACAAAAGAAAGTATTCCCTTTCTTCGTCACCAACCTAGGAGTAGACAACATCATCCTAGGGTATCCCTTCCTCCACGCCATGGAACCAGAAATAAGTTGGAAGAAAGGAGCCCTAAATGGGAAGATATTTGCCTCTACTAATGACGCGCACAAATGGAAACCACTGGCAAAGCTAAGAAAGACCACTACATCTACACAGCTAGCCATACAAGAAACAGAAAAGCGAAAGACACCACCTTGGAATAAAGTGGTACCTAGGAGATACCACCGGTTTAAACAAATTTTTAGCGAAGAAGCATCAAAGCGACTCCCTCAAACGAAACCCTGGGATCATGCTATTGATCTAAAGCCAAATGCACCCGCATCGTTTGACTGCAAAATATACCCCTTATCGCCAAAAGAGAAAGGAGCACTGGAAGAATTCCTCTAAGAGCATCAAGAAAAGAAGTACATCGAACCATCTAAGTCTCCATACGCCTCCCCCTTCTTCTTTGTAAAGAAGAAAGATGGGAAACTACGACCAGTACAAGACTATAGACAACTCAATGAATGGACCGTCCCACATAACTACCCATTACCTCTAATAAGGGACCTTCTACCTAAACTAGCAGGAAAAAAGCACTTTACCAAATTCGACGTACGATGTGGATTCAATAACATCCTCATAAGACCAGAAGATCGTCACAAAGCAGCCTTTAAGACTAATAAAGGCTTCTTCCAACCAAGAGTAATGTACTTTGGAATGAGGAACGCTCCAGCCACATTTCAAAGCATGATGGACCACATCTTTAGAGAACAACTCGCAAAAGGAAATATATTCATCTACATGGATGATATCTTAATAGCTACTGAAGGAACTTGGGAAGACCATTTTACTGAAGTAGAAAGGGTCTTACAAACCCTCCATGACAACGATCTATACCTCAAACCAGAAAAATGCGAATTTCACAGGCAAGAAGTGGAATACCTAGGAATGATAGTAGGAGACAGACGCCTCAAGATGGACCCAGTCAAAGTACAAGGAATCGCACACTGGCCTACCCCAACTACAGTAAAAGAACTTCGAGCCTTTTTAGGCTTCGGAAATTTCTATAAAGACTTCATAGATCACTACTCCCTCATTGCACGACCACTACACAACCTCACAAGGAAAAATAGGAAATGGGAATGGTCCCCCATACAAGAAGAAGCATTCCAATACCTAAAAATGAAATTTATCTCATACCCCATCCTAAGGAATGTGGATCAAACTAAGCCATTCACACTGGATACGGATGCCTCGGATTATGCCATTGGGGCTGCCCTCACGCAAGAATTTGAAGATGGACAACACCCAGTTGCTTTCTTCTCCAGATCGCTCAACCCTGCAGAAAGAAATTATGATATCTATGATCGAGAACTACTGGCAATTGTAGACACAACAAAATTCTTTAAATCGTACCTATTAGGAGCTAGGCATCAAATTAAAATCCGCTCAGACCATGACAATTTAAAGTACTTTAGAGCGGCACAAAAAATCACCCCACAACAGGCTAGATGGATGAACCACCTAGCAGACTACAACTTCATTATCCATCACTTCCCCAGAAAACAAAATACAATAGCAGACCTTTTATCACAAAGAAAAGACCTTGAAAGGGGGGTAAATAATACACCCTCAACAGTACTTCCAGACACCATTTTTACACACACCATCTACCTCCCAAATAACAATCAAAAGCGGCAACAAATCCTACAAGAAATACATGATACGCCAGTGGGAGGACACCCAGGGATCGCCAATACACTAAACCTAGTAAAGAGACAATACCACGGCCCAAAACTAAGAGACTTTGTGGAAAACTATGTCAAAGGATGCACCAAATGCCAAGAAAGCAAGATGCTTCGCACTCCCAAAGCACCACTACAGTACTTCGACACCCCAACGGAAGAAGGCCCCTTCCAATACATCTCTATGGACTTCATCATGGACCTTCCAAAGTCCAAGGGACATGACACCATATTAACCATTGTGGACCAAGGATGCTCAAAAGCGACAAAGTTCCTCCCATGTAAAAAGGAAATCACCGGAGAAGGAGTGGCAGAACTATACCTACAACATCTATTTCCCTGGTATGGAACTCCAAAAAGGATCATTTCCGATAGGGACCCTCGATTTACTGGAAAATTCGTCAAAATGCTCTGTAAAACCATGGGGATAAAACAAAACCTCAGTACCTCGTTTCATCCTCACACAGATGGGCAAAGCGAACGAATGAACCAATGGATCGAAACATACCTGAGACAGTTTGCTAATGGACAACAAAATGATTGGGCAACCTACCTCCCAGTCGCAGAATTCACCCACAACTCCTGGAAACACGAAGGGACCAGACATACACCTCATTATCTTATCATGGGATGTAACCCTCAAGCAAACTGGACTGATGGTACAGGAGAAGTACCAGAACTAGACATTTGATTAAAGGACCTCACCCAAGCAAGAAAGCGAGCCCATGAAGCGTTACAACGGAAAACAAATACTTCAAAAACCATCAGAACCTTCGAAACAGGGCAACAAGTCTGGTTAGACTCCAGACACATCAAAACAACGGTACCATCACAAAAGATGGCACCAAAACGCTTAGGACCCTTTACCATCATTAAGAGAACATCCCCAGTTAACTATCAACTCCTCCTACCCTCAAACATGAAGATACACCCAGTGTTTCATGTAGATCTTTTATCGCCATATAAGGAAATGAAGGAGTACGGCATCCCCTTCAAGCGCCCGCCTCCTGAAACGATTGATGGGGAAGAAGAATATGAAATTGAAGAGGTCTTGGCCGAAAGGAGACATGGGCATAAAAGGCAGCGCCAATACCTAGTCAGCTGGAAAGGATATCCCAAATCGGACAACTCCTGGGTAGACGAGAAGGACATGAATGCTCCAGAGCTCCTGACAAACTTCAGCCAAAGAAAATAGTATAAATACACCCCCAGCAACCTCGCCAAAGTACCCAACAAAATCTCCATCTCCCAATCATTCCAGCCTTTTGCAACATTCGTAAAAATCCATGTCCTACTTCTTCTCCAATGAGCGACCCTACTCAGCCACCCCAGACACTAACACTGGTACTCAGGATAATACCAGTAGTGACGCTGCTTTGCTGTGCTCCCCCACAGGCTCTCCCCCTCCCCTCACATCTCGTCTATCCTCAGCCATGTCCGCCAATTCCCTCGCCTCCACCATCGACGATGCCTGGATCAAACAGGGACTCTTTTCCATCGTCGCAGCCATCAACAAACTGGACTCAGGCAGCAACCAGGCCACTAACAACAGCGATGAGGAGGACACCAACCAATCCTCCAGTGTATACATGGAGCACACTGGCACCGAAGACGTCCAACAAACCCTGCAAGCCCTCCAGTACAAAAGAACCTGCAGCCAACATGAAGAAGAAGAGGAGCAGCGTTGGAGAGGCGATAAAAACCAGCGGGAGAATAAAAAACAACAGCAGGAGGACAAAGTTGAGGACACCCACCCCGGCAGTGGATGGTGTACCACCATCGATGAGCCCTTCACCATCCCTCTCCCCAACGGCACTAATGTCCAAGCCCCCTACTATAAATATCAGCTCAGCAACCCCAAGTACCCCCTTGTCAATACTACCTTTGGCAAGGGATCTGAGGTCCACACCTCGATCCTCCGTCCCACACCAGTACCCCACACGTTCACGTACTTCACTCCCAAACAACAGAGGCTTTTCTCCAGCAGAGAGCCTTTCGCTGAAATGGTCACCTACGCCATAGTAGACCAAGAGGATGAACCCCTCCTAGCCGCCTTGCATGCCTACCACACATGGGAACAAGATGTCTTGTTCACCCAACAAGAATTAACTAAACTACAGCTGCGACTAGGATTCCAGAAAATCAAAATGATGGAATGGATGGGCGCACTACAGGAAGCTAACACATTTCGAAGGATTACCCCTTCCATCAAATCCCACATCCCCTGGGGACAGAGAGAAAAGACCGCTCTCCGTCAAGTCTTCCCCCAGACCAAACAACAACGCCGCAAAATCATCCAGTGGATAAAAGACCAGGAGGGAAGAGATATTAGTTGGATGGTCAAGGATGACGAAGAATATATTCGCAGGTGCACTGCTAGGCCCAAAAAATGCTCCAAGTGCAGGAGCACCACTCATTTTCGCCGCACCTGCCCCCAGAGAGCCACTAACCAGCAAAAACTCTGAACAGGGGGTGGTGTCATGGTGGACGCTTGGGACGTTCACGCTTACTAATACACTTGCCTTTTATGCTTACTTTTCTCACGCTCCAGCAGTAGTCATCACCACTTCCCCCTTTTTACTTTACAAACCCTCTATTACACTACTGCCCCCTCGGATCACGTATGCATCAGTTCGGGTTATTACTAGACTTCTCATACTAATATGCCGATGACTTTTGTGGCCTTAGATGCCACAGAAATGCGTCAGCACAAGCCGAAGCCATGTATATATAAATAGTCTCTTAGAATGACCAAAAGCCTTAAGCTTGGTCTCTTGTGAATCTCAGACCCTGTTAAACGTTCCCTCCCAAAGCCCCAGCTTCATCTCATACCCTCATTCTCATAGATTGTGCCTTGAAATGCACCTCAAGGACATCTACTCCATAAAGCACCGCGCTTCCATTAAGTTTCCTTATTAGGTAAACTGAGTCCCCGATTGGGACTTCCATTTGAAATCACTTGAAACAGATACTTCGGATCAGCTTTGCTTTTCCGCTCCGTTGATTAGACTTGAAGGCCACTTAGTAACAGATCTCTAAGTGCTCTATAGAACATACCCTCTGGTCTCTAAGTAGCTCAAAGTACTCTTGGAACTGGCAGTTCCAAGAACTATCTAAATAGACAACTCCGACAATCCCTTGAAACTAAGCTGTTCAGACAACAGCCCTCACCGTAGCAGTTCTAGAACAAACTCTTATAATAAGTTATCACTCTGGCTATTGAGCTAGATGAATACCAGAACCCTAGAAATCGTTACAGACCTCCTCATAGATCGCTTGAGCTAAGAGAGCTCATAGAACTCGAAAGACAGAACCACCACGCTCAGTCTCGCGTGACAGTGCGAGCAGCAGCAGTATGTTCATGTTCATGCTGGCGTGGCTGCTGGTGCTGGTGGACGTGCATGCGGCAGCGGCAGTGCTCGTGCTAATGGGGTGACGCCGGAGCCAGTGCTTCTGGTGCTGGTGGACGTGCAAGCAGCAGCAGCAGGGTGCGCTCATGCTGGTGCGGCTGGTGCTGGTGGGGTGGCGCCGGTGCCAGCCTCGCTTGTGTGTACTCGCACGTGTCGCTCGCCTTGCGCGCGCATTCGTGGTGAGCTGACTCTGAAACTTGCAGCCCACGAAGAAGGCTGCGCAGTCACCTGAAAAAACAAACAAGATTGTAAGGGGAGAGGAAGGGCAGGTGAATGAGCCCGAATTATCATATAGATGGCGCCTGCATGTCACGCGCACCTGAGTCCATGTTTGAAGATGCACTGTAAAGCAAAAAGAATTTATGAATTCTCCATCAATCCCTCTTCCTAGTCCTCCACCAGTCCGAGAGTGTCGTCCAAGTTCGAAATTGATGACACTGACCCACTGCCTTCACCTTCGCCTTCACCTTCTTCCCGTTCCTGTTCCTGTTCCTGTTCCTGTTCCTGTCCCTCTTCCTGTCCCTCTTCCACTTCGTTTTCAACATCATTGTCGATTTCGACTGCGAATTTGAATTTGATTACTGATTTGTTTTCGCCATCTTTGACATCCGGCACCATGACCTGGAACCCAATAGGTCGTGGGCTCCCTGGGTGATACCCAGACCACAGAGTGGTGAGTGGGATCGCCGCAGGCGATCTGAGAAGGGGTGATGGGGGAGGAGGGAAAAGGATGTCATCTTCAACTACTTCTGCTTGAGTTGGCTGCACACGAGTTGAGAACGAACGAAACAAATGCAATATAACTACTCACTTGTATTATCGCAGATGTGGGCATGCCAACATGACTAGCCCTCTTTTTATGGAAGATGGAGGATACCTTCCTGCAGATTTGGCGGAGAACTTGCAGAAACATGGGGGAGAGTGATGGGTGCTTGATTATATCAAGCGCCTGTCGCTCACTGGTCGCTCACCAAACACCACTGCACACCAAACACTACCACACACCAAACACTACCACACACCAAACACTACCGCACACCAAACACTACCACACACCAAACACTACCGCACACCAAACATAACCGCATACCAAACACCACCACACACCACTTCACCTGATTGGGTTTGCAAACTGCGTGCACAACATCAGGAAATATCATTCAAGTCTTCATGACTGATGGTGAGCTGCCACCTGCATGATGACAGCAGGTCCCGGATATCAACGAAAGGGACAGTGGATGTTGACTTTTCTAGCAAATAAGGGGTGCAACGAGACAGAGCCTGCATTTACAATATGAGAGCGAAGGAAGGGAGTATGGTCACGTGACACAAGCTAGACTAGAATCTAAAGCTTTAGGCTCAGTGCATGCAGATCCGTGCGCATTTGAAAGTCCCATCTATACAAGCATTATTCCAAGAGCGGACTTGAAGCCACGAGTTGTCCCAGAGCTCAGGTCCCTGTGCATTTTGCATCATGCCATAGGGCTTCTAGTGCAAGTTAAACAGTTGTGGTGATGACGAAACTCACCCGCATGCTGTACCCATATCGCCCACTGAACGAAGGTCACCATTCCATCGTCTTCATAAAGGCTCCCAGATAGGACAAATGACTGCATGTGAGGAGTGCAATCACAAGCAGCGTCCTTCTCATTACAACCGTTTACAGAGGTATTCACCTCAGTGGCCCACTGGGTCTTTTCACGAGAACAATGGAATGATATTTGCAGATTGGCCTACCACCGCTTTTGCCCTGACACCTCCTACCACACCACGTAGACCATCAGTGGACGGTGCGGTCTGGAGGGGAAACAAGAAAAGGTGATGCGACCCAGACGTCAGCATAGCCCAGGGTGTCTCTCTGCTTGGGCACCAGCTATGCTCTGCGCCATGCCAAGGG
>QLOT01000157.1:0-10892 GCA_003313875.1 Russula aff. compacta
CCACTTGACATGACCCTGTTGACGTGACCTCGCTGACCCGGGGTCAGCTTGACCTGTACAACGCTGTGTACGTCCACCAGCTAACCCTCCGATATTCCTGCTGCCCTTGCCCGACATCGCGGCCACCACAACGAATGTCACCTAGCCCCACACACATTTGACAGAGACTCTTCGCAGGAAGTGCCCCTCCGCACAGCGGCCGCGCACGAAGGATCCGAAGAAGATGGCATGGGGCACATCGCATCGTGGAGGAGCTCGCGCGCCGAGGGGCTATTCTGGCAGGTGGTAAAGTGGTGGTGTGTGTCCATGGCGTTCACGTGTGCGTGTCTAGCTCGCTCCTCTGGTCGTATCTCTCATCTGTATGTAAAACGAGTATACAGTATTGGTCCCATTACTGAGGAAGTAACTGAGCTCAGTTTGAGGCATCTCGAAAACGACCGCTG
The DNA here is from genome assembly GCA_003313875.1 of Russula aff. compacta. NCBI lineage: Eukaryota > Fungi > Basidiomycota > Agaricomycetes > Russulales > Russulaceae > Russula > Russula aff. compacta. Next base: position 444 of record QLOT01000157.1, read on the forward strand.
CACTTGACGTGCACTTGATTACCTGCGCGCGAGGATGCTGCCTCTACTGTATGTCCTGACAATGCTCATCAACTCACGATCCTCACTCGGAATCTTGGCACCCTGCCACGCAGCGCTCTATATCATCCCAACCCTAACAAGTTCATTCATCCATGTTGTCGACAAAAAGGGCGTTTCCCTGCTCATGATGAGTGACCAGAGTGGGAGGTGCACGCATGGCCGGGTTGCATAGGTGGTTTTAAGCTTGGCTATGAATTGATTAGCACCTGGCTCAGTCGCGTGCTGCAGCCACCTTTATCTACCCTATTCCCCGCAGCTCACTCCCCTCTCTTTTGTTCTCCATGCCTACTACGCTCGACCTAGTGGCATCTCCCAGGGTGTCATAATAATGCTAATCGTTACTTGTGCGTTCCGGGCCCTGACTTGCGACCACGTGCATCCACTACAGTCAGCAACCGTGGCTGTCATCGAAACCGTGGCCGTCATCTTGTCGGGTTTCTTCTCACGGACATTTACCTCTTTGCACACACCAATGCCTGGCACAACCAAGCAACCAAGCAAGCGTTTCACGCGTGATGCATGTGATGAGCCGTCCACTTTGTAACTTGTAGCTCATAATCAATCCTCTAAATTACAATATCACGGTTTTTGCCATGGTGTGATGTATTGTGGGCATTGTGCGTGAAGATTTGAGGACAAAATAGTTGAGAAAATGAATTCCGGCCGCTGTAGTTCTCACCGCCTCCGGCGCTTATCAACACGTGCGCAACTTGGAGCTTCATCATCCTATGCTGCACCCGAGACTGTGTACCAGTATATCAAGGTCCGATGGCCACAGAATCAATAGGGATCACTCAGTTCTTATCTCCTTGTACCCCTGGGCCATCAATCTTTCCAGGTGGCCTTGCTGATGGTTCAGTGACAAGCCAGACAAGGGGGGGTTTCATGACTGGTGGAGTCACCGTATGCAGTAAAGGTGGGCCTTGTACGCAATGACTGTGACAAGCAGTGGCTGATCGATTGTAGACCAGGTCACTATTAACATACTCCCGGATGATGCCCTCTTGGAGATATTTCAATTCTATCGCGAGGGGATCAAGTACCCCGATCTGTGGTGGTGGTGGTGGCAAAAGCTGACGCCCGTATGTCGAAGATGGCGAGATATCATCTTTTCATCACCACGCAGTCTGGACCTGCAACTTCAATGCACTGCAAGAACACCCACAAGAACGTCGCTGGATATCTGGCCACCCTTTCCTATCACCATATATTCTATTTCCCAGGAGTTGGATAATGATGATCAGGGTCAGGACAATATCATTGCGGCACTCGAGCACCGTGATCGCATAATCGAGATTCGCATCCACGATCGAAAACCTTTCACATGGAAAAAATTCTCCCTCGTGATACAGAAGCAATTCCCGCTTCTGACAGATCTTAGTCTTGCATCACATGATGAAGCACCAATCCTCTGTGAGGAATTCTTGGGCGGATCTGCGCCACTTCTTCGATACTTCTCCTTATGGAACATCGCATTTCCAGTATTCCCCAAACTCGCTGCGACTGCCACTCACTTGTCTTTTATTGACCTTGGGAATATCCCGATCAGTGGATACATTTCACCCGAGGCAATGGCCACTTGTCTGGCCACCTTGCCCAGTCTCAAGACCCTATCCATTGGGTTCGAATCCCCACGATCTCGCCCCGACCGAGTAGCACTTCCTCCGCCAACATGCGCCGTCCTTCCTGCTCTCACCAACTTTGGATTCACAGGCGCTAGAGAATACTTGGAAGACTTCATTGCACGAATTGATACCCCCAGACTCATGGGGGTCATAATAGAACTCTTCATGAACTTTATGTTCCATATCCCACAACTCCACAAGTTCATCTCCCGTGCAAAAAGAGCCAGGCCGCTCCATCTGGCTGAGATCACGTTTTACTCTTCTGAGATCACGATTAATCTTGGACCTTCTGATGACGTCGATGGCGCCGTGAAATTGACGATTCGTTGCAAAGAGCCAGACCGGCAGGCCTCGTCGATGGTGCAGATATGCAACCAGTTATCCCCTCTCCTCTCTCATTTGGAAGAGCTCGAGATCCGGGAGGATACCCTTGGAGACACACAGAGAGGGAATGGCCTCGACCCCATGCAGTTGTTGGATCTTTTTCACCCTTTTCTCACCGTGAAAACGCTACGTATAAATCACGATCTGAGGCCACTCGTTGCGCTGGCGCTGCAAGATCTCACTGGGGAAAGGGTCACAGAGGTGTTGCCAGCTCTGCGTAGGATTGTCTTCTATGGGCAGTCGCTCTCTGCATCAATAAGGGAAGACATTCAACCATTCATCGTCGCGCGGCAGCATTTGAATCGTCCCGTCGATGTCCACTGGGAGTGACGGGTCATCACTCTTCGTTCGTCATGATCAGCTTTTGCTCTTGTTACCCACTAACTCTCTACAGATCCAGTCTACGTCTGCTGATCGATATATTAGTATCCGAAAGACACCATTATCTGTACACACCGTCCTCACGTTGTGCCCGGAATCCGCAAGACTGTGCCGTCAGCTCCATGAAAGCCAACTTGCTCTCCCTCTTTTCCCTCCCAAATACTCCTCGTCGTTTGTCTCGTTGCTTTTCATCGCTCATTTTCTTCCTCCCGCCCGTCCTCCCATCTCATCTTATCCAAGCCTCTTCCCTTGCCCGCAAGATAACTTTGCATCTCCCTCCGTTTATATTGCATCGTCCGGTCAAATTGACCCCAACAATTCTTTTCCCAGCGTCTCTCTTTCGCCCTGTTTTTTCTTTCATTTTCGTGTTTCACCCATATCATCGCCCTGCACCCCCCAACTCCTTTCCCTGCACTGTTGACACTGCCTTTGTTGCCGCCACTCCGCTTATCCTCGGTGGATTTTAGTATTGGTTTATGCTGCTTGTGCGCCTTTTGTCTTTGCCATTTATTTCTCTCATCGCCTCCCTTCTCGCTCTTCACCATGATCGCTCCCTTCATCTCCTCTTCTTTCCTTCATGCCATCTCTGTCCTCTAAAAAATGACGTTGTCATTCCCCCTATGATACAGTCTTGGACAGTCTCTGTAAGTTCACGACGCGTATTTATATAACCCCCACCTCTTGCCTATGAATGTAGTGAGTCCCTGTTGAGCCCGCCTGCCCCAATGCTTGATTGAGTGGGCTGAACTTCATTGTGCGACCAATGAAATCATGGACTTGTGGAACATCGAAGGAAAGGCGATCGAAGAAAGTTATAGAGAGGCAGTTAAGATATCAATTTGGGCAACGAGGTCTTCCAGGTACTCAGAACCGCTCTCGAAGGCGAACGAAGTAAGAGCAGGGAGAATGGCGCATGCTGGCAGAGGTGCATTTCATTCGTGGAGATCTGAATGAGGGTATCAGAATATAACGGAGAGATCTTCGAGTTTTGGCAAAGCACACAGGTAAGCGGCTATATCCTCAGGTGAAATCCACCACGTGTGATTCAGAATGTCCCCGATTGTGAAGAAGGACGAGGTCCTGCGCAGGCAAAATGAGTTTGGGTAATGCCGGGTCTGTGATACGATCTAAGATCAACGGTTATAGACCTACAGGCCGGAGCCGATCCCCAAGAATGGTTCAGGAAGGACAGTTGTCGTCATGTTAAATGAGGGAAGACAAAGATGGATGAGGACATGGAGTGGCTCCTGCATCAGAGCGGCAAATCTCTATAATATAGAAACTGATAACCCGGCACAAAAGTCAATCCTTACAATCTCAGAAGATCGTATGAGAGTTATAAAGGACTAACTAAGCGCTGAGCACTGCTCTACATGAGTTGATGATAGAGAGACATAGCTGGTGGACGCACCTTTCATTTAGAACTGACCGAACTGGTTAACCTGCCACGTCAGAATTCGTAGGGTATTCACATCAGACCCTGGAAGAGCCTATCATTGATCTGTGAGCACAGAGGACCTGCGGTAAAAATATTGTCAGTGATCGAATAAGAAGATGCACTGGCACAGAGCTTGAGCCACACTTTATTTATATATCGCTGTAGAGCAGGGCGTACCCAGTGTAGCGAAACGATGCACTGGAGATTCCGAAGAATAGACGACAAGCGCAATTGCTTCTCGCACGAATGTAGGCACTTGTGTCTGAGCGTACGCGCCTTCGATTGAACCAGGCTCGGCGCAAATCAAAGTGGAGAGAATGAAGAGCAAGCGGAGGGCGTTGGCGACAGCCTGATATGCCATATCAAAGTGGGATCGCACCTCAGAGTCGCTGTGCGGCGTTGCTGATTCAGGCTTCCACGGTCGGAAGGTCAACGTGCTCCATTGCAAAGTACTAGATATGGTCGCGGGAGAAGCTGTCATAGATCTCTGGGATGCGCAGTAGGTTCGGAGGGCTCATGCGTACCGCATAGAGGAAGGCCTGCGTGTTGCCCGCGAATCGCTAGACTTTGATGAACACAGTCATCAAAGAGGACATGAGGCCCAGAGAAATTCTCCATTGTGGTTGGAACGGCAACAGTGCAACTCGTAGCAGCTGCAGCCTGATTTGGGCTAAGTAGTCTGTTAAGGGATAAATCCAGGGCCGTGAAGGGAGATTCAGGCATGACACGTGAGTTTGAGCGCGTCAAACGGATTGGCGCACGTGGTGACTGACATAAAGCCGCTGACGCAATCAACGATCCGTGAATCCGGTTGTTCACTCATCATCTCCTCCCCTCTATGCCCCAGGGTGGCGAACACAAGGAAAAATGTGCGTCCCTGATGGTGAGCAGTGGAGCGTTGTGGAAAGAGTCGCATTCTGGGCAGAGCAAGCTGGCATCCGGAAGGCAGGAAAATCCCATACACCCCGTCCATTTGCTCGACATCACACACCGGGCCATCACCGCACAGAGGCCCTTGAGGTGAGGTTGATTTCTGTTTGCTCTCGATTACTGTTTGCAAGCCAAGCCCCCGTTGAGCTTCTTGGCGGCATTCTCGTCTCTTCATCATCCCTACGCATCGCAATCCCTGCTTCGCCACACGCTCGGCCCAATACACCACCGCTAAGAGCTTCGAAGAAATTTGTGAGGAGCCTTCTGGTACGCTGCATTCACCAGCCAACGCTCTGATGTTTCTGCTGTCCTTGCCCGACATCGCCGAGCACCACGAATGTCACGCAACCCCACACACATTTGGCAGAAAATTTTTGCAGCAAGCATCCCTCTGCACAGTGGCCGTGTGCGAAGGATCAGAAGAAGATGTCAGGTGGCACATCGCAAGGTGGAGGAGCTCGCGCGCTGGTATTCTGGCAGGTGGGGTGGTAAAGTGATGGTGTGGGTCCATGGCATCCACGAGTGTGTGTCTAGCTCGCTCATCCGGTCGTATCTCTCCACTTTCGATTTCCCCCTCGTATCTCTCATCTGTCATAAAAAGAGTATATTGGCCCCGTTGCTCAGGAAGTAACTGAGCTCAGTTTGGGGCATCTAGAAAATGTCCGCTGCACTTAACATGCACCAGATTACCCCCGCGCGAGGATGCCGCTTCTATGTCCTGGCAATGCTCATCGGCACACAACCCTCGCTCAGAATCTTGACATCTGCGGTGCAGCGCATTGTATCATCCCCTCCCCAACAAGTCCATTCATCCACTTTTCCGACAGAAAGGGCATTTCCCTGCTCACAATGAGCGATCGGGGTGCCATGTGTGCACATGGCAGGGCGGCATAGGTAGTTTTAGACTTGGTTGGCACTTGGGTTAGTCCCGCACTGCAGTCGCCTTTGTCTACCCTGTTCCCTATAGCTCGTTCCCTTCCCTTCTGTTCTCCACGCTCGCCATGTTCGGCCTAATGGCATCTCCGTGGGTGTCATGATCTTGCCAGTCGTTCATGTCCATAACTTGTACGGGGTTTTCCGCATCGTCATGTGGTGGCTGTCATCTTAATACTTATGACAGGTAACTTTTGCATAAGGAAAAAAGTAGTCGGCCTCGAGATGAACGGTGTATGACCTTTTTGCACAGACCAATGGCAGGCACAGCCAAGCAACCAAGCAAGCTAGCGCAACCGCAGGAGCTGCGTCATCGGCCTAGACAATAAATCGGTAATACAAACCCTTGAGACGGAACTGACCAACCCAGGACATCACCTGGCAGCGGAAGCCCTCAGACTAGCCTCTCACCTCAAAGGCAGTCGGGAAAACACTAGATTCAGTCTAACTATCAGGTGGACTGCCGGGCACACAGGTATAGAAGGTAATGAACTGGCGGATAGAGAAGCCAAGCTCGCGGCCAGAGGGCAGAGTTCGGACAGGAGAGACCTACCCAAGTACCTCAAGAAACCGATCAAGACTAGCGTCTCAGCACTCCGGCAGGCTGATAATAAGAAGATGAACAAGAAATGGCAAGAAGAATGGCACAAATCAGCGAGACTTAAACGCTTTCCGGCTAATGACATCTACTCTCCCGCATCGCAGAAATTCATCACACTGACTAGCGATTACAGAATATCCAGAAAGATGGCAAGCCTTATATTCCAACTGAGATGCGGACACAGCCCACTCAACGACTACCTCCACCGTTTCCATATCGTGGACAGTCCGAGATGCCCGGCATGTGGGCACCACACGGAGACGCTCACGCATTTCCTGCTATATTGCCCTAAATACGCACACGAACGCTGGCCGATCACAGCGATATACAACAGGATCTTGCCATCCCCGCCCGAAATGCTCTCAAACCCAAAGACAATAATCGCCACGATAAAATACTTAGAAGGCACCAAAAGATTTAACGAGGACACGACGCGAGCCCGCTGAGGGCATGCCAACACTCCTCGTGCGCAACGGCACAGTGCCGGAGCTGTAAGCTCCATCATGAACAAGCAGAAGGGGGAAGGCGCGTGAGAAGGAGGTATGAAGGGAAGGAGAGAGGCAGGGTATAGATAAGGAAGGAATGGAAGGCCGGACACAATGGGCTCGGTGGAGGGAGTAAAATGCCCACAAGACCCCAGGACAAGAACACCGACCCCACCCCTCTCATCCAACACACCACTCTACTCACCCAGTCTCAAGACCATCCCTTGCGGCATCAATAGGCACACAACACGCCTATCGCTCCACTCACACCGACACCACTCACCATCTCACTTTCGGGCACTACGTCGTGGCCAGCAGGCCAAACACTTACTTACTTTTACTTTTTACTGCGGATCACGGAAGGGAGGATAACGGGAGTACATTAAACTGTCATGCTAAGTGCTACATAGGGTTCGTTACCCAAGGCGCACTTTAATGGATTCAAAAAAAAAAAAAAAAAAAAACCAAGCAAGCTTTTCACGCGTGATGGGCTGTACACTCATAACTTGTAGCTCATAATCAGGGTGGCTCAGTTACAAAGGGAGTTTTTATCAGGGTGTGATATGTATTGGTTGCATTGGGTCGAAGACAAAATAAGTGGTTGAGAAAACGAGCTGCAGCCGCGTTAGTTTTCACCGCCACCGCCACCAGCGCTTGCCGGTGATCATGTTGTACAACACGTGCGCACCTTCGAGTCAATGGTGCAGCACCCGTGATGTTCCAGTATATCATTGTCCGATGGCTACAGAATCGTTAAGCATGACCAAATCCTTATCTCCTCATACTCCTGGGTCATCAATCCCACCAGATAGCGTTTCTGATGGCAAGGAGTTGACTGAGGTACGAAGTCAAGGTGGGTCTTGTATACAACGAATATGGCAAGCATTGGCTGATAGAGTGCAGACCGGGTGACCATTGAAATGCTCCCTGACGATGCCCTCTTGGACATATTTCATCTCTATAGAGAGGATTGCGAGTACATCTATCGGTGGTGGTGGAAAAGTCTGACGGATGTATGTCGAAGATGGCGACATACCATCCTTGCATCACCGCGCATTCTGAACCTGCAACTTGCATGCACTGACAGAACACCAACGAGGACGTCACTGGACATCTGGCCACCATTCCCCATCACCATAATTGGCGAGTTGGACGATCCTGGTCAAGATAATGTCACTGCGGCACTCGAACACAATGATCGTGTAATCGACATTAACATTGACCATAAAAAGGGCTTCGCGTGGGAAACATTATCCGCCGTGATACAGAAGCCATTCCCGGTTCTGACAGATTTTGCCCTTTCATCACCCCATGAGATGGCGCCGGTTCTTCACGAAGAATTCTTGGGAGGATCTGCGCCACACCTTCGATATTTCTCTTTATGGAACGTTGCATTTACTGGATTTCCCAAACTTGCTTTGTCTGCCACTCACTTGACCTACCTTTTCCTTCGGAATATCCCGATCACTGGATACGTTTCACCCGAAGCAATGGCCACTTGTCTGGCCACGTTGCCCAGCCTCGAGACCCTTTCCATTGGATTCGAATCCCCTCAATCTCGTCCCGACAGAATAGGTCTTCCTCCACCAACGCGCGCCATTCTCCCCACACTCGTCCACTTTGATTTCAAAGGCGTTTGCGAATACTTGGAGGACTTTGTTGCCCAAATCGATACCCCCAAACTCAACGTGCTCGATATACAACTCTTTATGGACCTTATGTTCGATATTCCACAACTTTACGATTTCATTGCTCGTACAGAAAGTATCAGGTCGCTCAATCCAGCTGAGATCAAGTTTTCCTCTTTTGAGGCCAGGATTGATCTTGGATATGACACCGTGACATTGAGGATTCGTTCCGAAGAGCCAGACTGGCAGGCTTCGTCAGTGGCGCAGGTATGTAGCCAGCTATCCCCTCTCGTCTCTCATTTGGAAGAGCTGGTCATCTGCGAGGATACGCCTGGAGTCATACAGAAGGGGAATGGCCTCGACCCCACGCAGTTGTTGGAAATCTTTCACCCTTTTCTCGCCGTGAAAGGGCTTCATATATATGACAATCTGGGGCCGCTCGTTGCACAGGCGTTGCAGGGCCTCACTGGAGAAAGAGCCACAGAGGTGCTGCCTGCTTTGCGTATCATTGTATTCCAGAGGCTATCGCTGTCTGGATCTATGCAGGAAGATATACAGGCATTCATCGCTGCCCGTCAGCATTCGGACCACCCCATCAAGATCCTCTGGATGTGATGGGCTATCACTCTCCGTTCGTCATGATTAGCTGTTGCTCTTGTTGCCCACTAACTTGTTGTAAATCCAGTCTACATCCGTTGATCAATGTATTTGCATCTGAAAGACATCTATTGCTGTATTCACCGTCCTAGCATTGTGCCCGAAATGCGCTGGGCTGTGCCGTCAGTGCTCCGAAAATCAACTTGCTCATCTCTTTTTCTTCCCTCTTCTCCCTCCCAAAATGCGCCCTCGTCGTTGGTCTCTTTCTTCCTGCCATCTTTTCTGATCTCCTTCCTCCCACCCGTCCTGCTGACCTTCTCCCTTGCCTGATACTGACTTTTGTCACTCGCGAGTTGACCATAACTTTGCATCGCACTCCCTCCATATCGCGCCACCTGGCCAAAATGACTACCCTCCTTTCTTCTACCCTAATTTTCTTGTCCCACCTATGGCATCGCCCTGCACCTCCCAATATATCGCTGTAGAGCAGGGCGTGCCCAGCGTAGCGAAACGATGCACTGGAGATTCCGAAGAATAGACGACAAGCGCAATTGCTTCGCGCACGAGCGTATGCACTTTGTGTCTGAGCGTACGCGCCTTCGATCGAGCCAGTCTCGGCGCAAATCAAAGTGGAGAGGATGAAGAGCAAGCGGAGGGCGTTGGCGACAGCCCGACATGCCATATCGAAGTGGGATTGCGCCTCAGAGTCGCTGTGCGGCGTCGCTGATACAGGCTTTCACGGTCAGAAGGCCAACGTGCACCACTGCAAAGTACTAGACACGGTCGCGGGAGAAGCAGTCATAGGCCTCTGGGATGCGCAGTAGGTTCGAAGGGCTCATGCGTACCGCATAGGCCATCAGCAAGATCACAATTTACTTTCGTACTTTTCGGTATATCCCGTATGTGAAGTCTTATCATAAATCTGATAGAGCATACTTTTCATGCTTTTTGACTTTTTGTAGATGGTCCGTTTGAGTACTTTTCAAAAACTTAGACATAGCTTTTCAACTTTCGTACTAGAGCCGCTTCGCTTACTTTTTCATACTTGCACAAGTATAAATAGTAAATTTATCATGTTACCGATGTAGAGGAAGGCCGGCCTGCGTACCGCCCGCGAATCGCTAGACTTAACGAACACAGTCGTTGAAGAGGACACGAGGCGGTATAGAAATTGTCCATGGTAGCTTGAATGGCATCAGTGCATTTCGCAGCAGCTGCGGCCTGATTTGGGCTAAGTGGTTTTTCAAAGCTCTGCGCGTCAGCGTCAAAGCGGATGATGGAACGGGCTGGCGCACGTGGTCACTGACATAAAGCCGCTGACGCAATCGACGATCAGCGAATCCGGGAGTAATCCGGGTTTTTTTTTTTTTTTGAATCTGAATTTATA
>QLOT01000160.1:0-11768 GCA_003313875.1 Russula aff. compacta
GACTCTGGGCCGGTTCCCAACTTACATGAGCGCGAGCAGTTGAATGCTCACCCACGGCCGGTTACACTAGGTATCCTAAGAATAGCTACTCCACAGTGAGTCATGATCCGGTACAGTAATAGAACACTCCACAATGACTCTTGTATTGTACAATAATAGCACCACTCCACAGTGACTCACTGCTCCACAATGACTTGTCGACTTCCTCATATGGCCGGTTCCAGAACTTACAGGAGCGCGGTGCACAGCACCACTCCAGGCCGGTTGCACCAGGCCAGTGAGTTTGGTCTAGAGTGCAGTGAGTTCTTTGGAGGTGAGGTGGGAGGAGTGGGCTGGGGGGAGAAGGGCCTAAATGAGAGTGTCATTCACAAAGAGGGATAGGATGTGGGCACTAGCAATCATGTTGGGATCAGATCGATTTGACTTGATAGGGTGCACGGCCTGTAGGTAGGCCCTGGTAAGGCCAAGGACCCTAGCTAGAGATTCATGGGCAAGAGGGAAGAGTTTTTGCAGTTGCTCCCCTGGGTGGGGGAGGTAGTTTGGCAGAGGTTTGGGCGGGGTCTTTTTCGACATGGTGGTGTGGGATCAAGAAGTGTGTGCGATCCAGGCCATGCTATGAAGGAAAGGGTGTCACCGCCAAGGGTTTGACAGCAACAAAAGACTATAGCTAAGACTCTGTAGTGTCTTTAGAAGACTAGTAGAGGTAGATTGGGTTCCCGCTTGCAGTGCTGCAACACTGTAGCCACCCCTTAGTGCAGAATGAGAAGTGAAGAGTAAGTCACTGTGATTGACAGGAGACTCAACTTGCCGGTACAAGGTAGCTACGAGCCTCTATTTATAGAGGAGGGGATCCTAGGATCCCAAAGGGGTAACAATACTCAGTATAGTAGGGGGAAACTAAGATGTGGGCTGGGAACAATGGGAGTACCAAGAAGAGAACAATGGGTGCATCTAAAAGGAGTTGACAGTGGGTCATAAGGACCCAAGAAGCATGTGATCCCAATGAACAATAAGGGATCCCACAGGAGTGGGGTGCACACCAAAATTTTATAGTACAGTGCCTCAGGCGCACACGAACACAAACAGTCTAAACAGACTCCTGGCCGGTTCCACAACTTACAGGAGCGCAAGCAGTTGAATGCTTACCCCAGGCCGGTTACATAACGACTTTTTAATGACTTTCCCAAAGATAATAAGTGGCAAATGATTAAGCCTGGCTTCGTGTCTATCGTTTGTGAGTGTTACTATGCATCAATTCGTTAGTTTTCAATGGCATTTCTACTACTGACATTCATTGTTAAATTATGGTGCGAATATCGAACTGCTTGTCCGTGAACGATTCGCAGCTGGTACTATGGGCTGTGAGCAAGGCCACGTGCACTTCAAGTTTTGTTGCACCTGAGAAACGTTAGCGATACGAGTGCACTCCGCTCCGAGTCTTTCGCATCATGCTCATTGCTCACCACTCACCCCGCTCACCACTCACCACATACAGTCAAAATTGTCATAATGCATACAACAATAATGCATAAATCTCATAATGCATGGATATTTGCTTGGAACCATGTTTGGACATAGTAAAAATGCCTGTATATTACATATTGCATATTACATAAGGCTTAAGGGGGCTTTATACTGGCTTTATGCATTATGAGACATGACCATATAGGGTCTAGTACCACTACAGCCGAAAAAAAAGAGCTGCAATTGCACTTGCAAGCCTGGTCCAAAGGAGGTCCCAGGAGTATACATTGAGTATGAGGCAACCCACATTAGTTGATATATGGGGGGAGTGTGATGTGACAACGGGTGTTACATTCCTAAGCCCTTGTCACGATGTGTCACAAAATGTGACAGCCATCATACTGAATATATCTCATAATAGGGTCATTCAAAGTAGCACTTATTGGCCACTTATCATGTTACTTATTTTATCACTTATTTGAAAAGGAAAACAAGAAGGAGAGGAATAAGTGGGATAAGGAGCTTTGTTGACACTTATTCTTACTGGCCCACTTATTGCGTTGCTTCTTGCCTTCCACTTATTCCAAATCCAAACTCTGACTGATATCCCGATTTTTTCCTATGTTTACATATTCCTACTCGTTCCTTCCTTCCCCCGTCGTTCCTCCCTTGTTGTCCTTTTCCCTCTCCCTCAGATCTGCCTGGCTAATCATGGCCAAAGCAACGACCAAAGCGACAAAACTCAAGGCTTCAAAGTCTCCTAAAAGATCCCATCTGCGAGCGGAATCTTCCCATACTGAGGGCAAAAGAGCTGGACACGTACATCAAAACACTGCTGTCACTGAAGCCAGTGATGATGAACTTGAAGAGCCTGAGGAGCCTGCCACTGGTGCTCTCACCCTTAAAGTCCCAGGGCGCATCATTTGGGACAAATATCCAGAGCGCACAGAGCGTTTACTGGACTATCTGGATGCGCACCCAGACATTGCCATCAAACTCTTTGGTGACTCTACCCAGGCTGTGAAATCAGAGGGATGCTCCAAGTTGACTGCAAAGTCAAACAAGGGTGCCGCATATCTTCAACTTGCTGATGGCATCTTCTCCGTCGATGATGATTCAGCAGTGCGAGCTGACTTCATAACCAACCCAAACAAGTATGCAAAGGCGGTCGACAACTACATCACCAACACGTAAGTACTCAACTAAGCATTTGGTATCTACTCACTTGTTTCTAGGCTAAAAAAGCAGTATCGTGCCGCAAATGAGTGTATTGGGAGGACTGGTGCCAGCTTGAAGGTGGAAGATGTTACATCGGGCAGTGAGATTGCCAACATAATCGGTATGTTTAATCTATCTGTACTACGGTGTTTGTAAACTCAACCGATTGTAGAGAAGGAAACAGAGAACTTCAAGTGGTGGCCAAGGCTACATGGGTACTGGCACCCGCTACCAAACTTCAACCCATACACCATCTCCTCTGACCCAGGGCAGGATATGAAAGTTGAAGCGCTTTCAGTACTGATGGGTGGTCATGAACACAGCGATTTGAGCTTGGTATGTGTATCATTTCTTTCATAGATGTCGTTTATTGCATTTTTTTAGGATGAAAGTAACTTGTGTAGCCTGCGCACCTCACCTGACTGTGATGACGCTATTGGCTCAGTCAGCCCCACTTCAGTCACACCGTTCACATCAGTTGCTGGTAGCAGCAAGGCCAAATCTGAGGCTGCCTTCAAGACACCATCCTGTCCCAGCACTCCTGGGCCTAAGTCGGGATTGTTGTTAAAGCGTACCCTTCAAGACGCATTTGCAGAAGGATCTGCAAAGGAGAGCCGGACTCTTGAGTGTCTGGGGACGCAGAAACATGAGCGTGTGATAGGTGAACTGGAGTTGAAGCGCCACAAGCTGGAAAACAAGGTGATGGAGAGGCAGCATCAGTGGGAGCGGGAGCGGGAGCATCATGAATACTGCATGATGCAGATGTGGATGGCGATGTCTCAGAATCACCAAGTGGCACCAGGGATGGCGCAGCGCCAGAACCAATCGTCACTTGGTGGTCTGGGGCTCATGGACGAGCTGAATGATCTCTCACTGCCATCTGAGTCCCCATCACTCAGCTCGTTCCAAATTTAATATACTGTAGTGTTGTACATCCTGCCATCTGTGTTGTGAAGCAATTTGAGTTGTAATCGTGTGGACATCATTGTTGAGCACTGAGCATTTGCAAAGTATGTACAGTGTACTACGGGCGGCGTTCTACTTGACAGAAGGGGCTGTTAAACAAGTCATCCATGAGCTTCTGTCTGAAGCACTGCCCAGGTGTCTCTACTCATCGCCGTGCCTGTTCCAATGCATCTTCAGGCTCATCCTCCTCCTCAGCATCGCTGGCGCCATGCTCATCATCCAGACCTGTTCTCACAAGACACTCTCTCCATCTCTCGTCAAAGTTGTTGCCCTCGATACGGATAATAAGGTTGTGCAAGATGATGCAGACGCGAGCCCACATGATAATAATCATGTGGCGTTTGGTGTTGACGAGTTGGATCCGTATTTCCTTCAGGGACTGAAACGTCCCCTTCAGCAGGCCCAACGTGTGCTCAATTTGTATACGTATCTGTAACTAGTGAGATTGATCGAACATCAAATGTAGTACAACTCACCTTGGACACCCAATAGTTATATGTCCTCTGATCTGCAGTGAGCTGCCTGTTGGCAGGCTTCTTGAACGGTGCAATGCTCCATGTCTCAGGTGTATATGTGGAGTCTGCCCACATCCATTCACCAGGCCCGAAGATCTTGTCATGGTTTTTGAAGGTGCGGGTGCTTCGAAAGGCCCATGCGTCATGCACACTGCCGGTGTGACCCAATGAGTAATCGACGATCAAGAGGTTTTGTGGGAGACTGATGATCTAGAGCGTGCAAGTCAGAACTTGATCTGATGCTTGAGAAGATCACACACGCACCTGACAATCGATGGAGTAGTCTTTGTTCTTATCAAACCACACCTCCCCATGCAGTCCGGGCTTCTGAAAGAGAGCAAACTTGGTTCCATCGGCTAGCAGGAATCCGTTTTGCCACTCCGGACATGTTACCTTCTCTACATACTCCTTTGCATGCTCCTTCTCCTCCTCAGGTGGCATCATGATCGCTTCATCATGAAGGGCTAAGAATGCGATAAGACAGCAGTTTGTTGCATTGATCACTGTCCCGACACATACCCCAGCCCACTGAGCCACATCTTTGGGTGATGATGCATTGCCATAGTGCCCGACATGAACAAGGAAGATTGTGAGTTGAATAGGTACTGGTTGCTGTGGGATGTTGGAGTTGTTGTGGAAGATATTGTGGTCCTTGATGAGATCCACAAGGCAGTCAAAGACATTCGGCGATACATGTAGCTTTTTTCGGAATCAGTCGGGATGATGATGTTGAAAGTCGGTCAGAATGAGGTCTAGCTGACCCAACTTCTTTACAGGTGGACACACCTCCAGGACCCATGCTGTAAGCAAGGACATTACCAACACCTGGAACTCAGTGTCCCACCGCTCCAGAAATGCATCTTCAAGGCTATTGAAATCATCTGAAAGACTAGAGCAGTGTCCCAGGTGGGTTTTATGAGAGTGGCGTGAGGGTGAGCTGGATGGATCTGATATGCTGGAGGATGGGAAAGAGGCAGAGGATGGAGAAGACACTGATGACGATTCCGATATGTCAGTGTTAGCCTGGGCATCAGAGCTGGGGAGGTCATCTATAAATTGGTATGCCATGTGTAGGGTGTGAGCCCATTTCCGTTGAGCATGGAAGCCCACTGCCTCTCCAAGCATACGTGAACGTTTTGACACGGCGGGCATGGCAAACCGTAGTGAGTACTGTATCAGGAAGGACTTCATGTTTTCAACTCTGGTGCAATTCAAACTCAGTCAGGTGCTGAGATCCATTGCTGAACCTCACTAGTGTGCAAAATAATTCATTATTGGCTACTTATTGTAAATTTCCGGGGAGGGGGGTTTCAAAGTTGGACTTATTTGTCACTTATTTCCCACTTATTACATCTACTTATTGCCGATTTGGCAGTAAATGCCGATAAGTAACCAATAAGTAAAAGTTTAAGAATCCAATAATGGTCAACTTTGAACAACCCTAATGCATAGGTTCTAGGGTGGGACAAACGCTATGCATTATGACAATTATGACTGTACCCAACAAAGTGAGTAGACTGGCACCCATTTTCTCAGCAGTATACTGACCTACAAGTTGAAAGCTAATGGCATTCTCCTTAATTGAATCCATGCACACGCTCCTCAGGTGGCTGAGGAGCGCGAATATCAACACAGGCTTATGGCTGGTGAGTCTTCCCTTCCTTTTTGCACGTTCATTTCTTATTTTCCCGGGGGCAATAGGCCACCATTTTAAGGGCCATAATCCCTGTGAATGGCGGCACAACTGTTTAAAGGGCTTGGATCGATGAGAGGGGAAATCCCACATCTTTTCGGCTGACCACCTGGGTGGGTCAGCCACCTCCTGGAGCTGGAGGGCCAGCGGGAAACGGAGGCAAAAACCAAGCCTAAGATGGTCATGTAGTAGTTAGATCATCTAAGTGGTAATCCTTACTGAATGTCACTCACCTTTCATGGGTCACCCACCGGTGCTTGTTTCATTCCCGGTGCAAATCAGGCATTAACCCAGATGCCAAGACAGACATAAGCACAGGAGGATATGGATAAGGTGTTCCGAAGAATCATCTGAGGGGCTCCCGCCACACTACTGCCTATTGGCAACTATCACCATGAAATCTCGTGCGCATGATAATCTATATACTTGTTAACATAAAAATGTTGAAAAGTGTCTAGAGAATGATTGTGAGTTAATGTTCTAGGAATTAGGTGATGCCCCACAGCACCAATTAGATGTGCCCCACGCAAGATCGTATCAATATGAACAAGAGAAGCAAGGCGCTGACCTCGCGCATCATAATCCGGTGTGACAGACCAGAGTCTGGTGTCTTTACATGGCGAGTCTCCATATGTAGAAAACCATTCGACTAGAGCACAGGGATAGTAGCCAGCAGCCTCAAGTCCTTTCTCGATGACAAAAGAAAGGAACATTTTGAGGCGAGTGACATACAAGCCAGAAAAACCATCCAACTCTGGGTCATGGTCAATAAACACACAGTCATGCCTACTAGCACCATTTTGCCATGAAGGTATAGCCCTAATCCACTCGCAATGCATCCCTCCAATGCCCGAGAGGTCACTTGGAGCGAAATATGTAGCTGAAGCAGAGTTGAAAACTTTGACCTCCAGAGACGAAGAGACCTTAGGGCAAGTCTCAAGGGGAGTATCCATACTGCATAAGTAGGCACTAGGGTTGAGTTGATCATAAAGGAATTGTCAAATATACTCTGGGAGTCTTGGTTCAGCAACGTAGCAAGTGAGCAATCACAAAGTTTTCGGATACTGCTTGGCAACCAGAAATCCAGTCATAAGCGACATATTGCATAAGACTCAGAATTAAATGATGCTCACCTGGGTGTGTGGCCTGCATAACATTCCCAAGTGCAGTCTTCCCTGGCGGGTCAACAGTCTTATTATCATCCACGTTCAGGGCTGGCGGTGGGGGCAGTGGAAGTGGATCTTGCAAAATAAATGATTGGTCCAGCATTCCCCTAGATTTAAAATCCACATATGCAGCCGCTAATTTGTCGAGATGTTGGTTGGCAACTAACATTTGTCCTAGTGGCCAATTGCAGTTGGAGCGGCACCAGGGTTCCTTTACGGCTTGGATGTGCTTCAACTCAGTGATAGAGGAGCAGATCCCATTTGGCGCGCCAAACAAACAGATAAGAGAGGAATAGTGTACGAGGGAATGCTGCTGCAGTAAAGAAAAGTCCTCCCAGACGCCAACTTCGATGAATATTTCGCATTCCTGGTGAAAGCACTCGACTGCAGCATCAATTGACTTCAGGGTCGTCTCATCAATTTGAGAGCGCCTGACAAGATAGCAAAATTCTGTGAATGAGCTCACAGCGTGGACCATTTTCGGTGGTACATGGCCCGCGATGGCCGGTAAAAAAACCTGGATAATGGGTTAATACCACCTAGAAATTGGGCCCAAACTGATACACACCTTCATTAACACCTTCAAGTTGTTGCCGGTCCGCTGTTTGAACCCATGACCCTCTGGAAATCATCCCAATCCTGTAAATGAAGGAACCGTAGCAATGCTAATCACCCAGTTAGGAAGTCCTTTGTGAAGGTGACACACCTTGGACTTACCGTCGATCTATGTTGGCGAGGATCTCATTTGCGGGGGTTGTGCCATGGTCTGCAGCCATGTAGTTCATGACCCAGGTGACCAAATGGTCTTTGAATGTACCCTTAATTATCTGGTGCAATAGATCAGGTGCCAACAGTTCGTGGATGTCAACCCTCAGAAAATAGGTTGTGAATGGCTGGTTGCAAATGTTGATAAGAGGATAACATCCGATTTAAGAAAACCTTATGATAACATCACCAATTACCCCATATCTGTTCCATAGGCTCTTAATATTGTCTGAATATGCTTTCCGCAGCACGTTAGTATGAGCATGGCTCCGCAGTATAGATGATGGATCATTGTCCAAATCAGTGTTGCTTGATGTACATCTAGAGGCAGAGAATGATCAGACAGCACAGATAATAAGCTTAAAAGACTCACTTGGGACACCAGCCCAAAACAACGCAGGCAAGGAGTGCTTGCTCAGGATAGTCTGCAATATATGGACCGATTCTGTCACCGGTCGAAGCCATGACCTTAGTAAAGTTTAAAACAACAAGTCGAATGCTCACAAGTCCCACTTGCAAGGAAAGGTAAACAAGCCACGAATCTCCCCCTGGGGTGACTAGGTCACAAACGCTGTATTCTCCTAGACAAGGAGGCGTACAGGACGGACAGGAGACTCAACTTAGAGAGTCTCTAGCCCAGCGCCTAATGCGCTTATATACCCTTGGCCATATGGGCCAGTAGTCCGAACTATGGTACAGTAATGCGACAGTAGTAAGCGTACAGTAATCAGGAGCAATAAGAGAGAACAACCAGTAAGCGACTAGACTGCTCACAAAGCAGAAGTCCTAATCCAGCGCACTGACTAAAGCGCTGACTGATGCTAAGAGATACTAAAGAGCTTCCAAAGCTCTTACTCATCGTCTCTGACTAACCATTAGTCATGCACAGTCATCCTGCTTACTCCAGGGCTCCATCTTCATCATCCTCCTCCTAGGGCATCCTAGAAGCCATAGTCCATGCGGTATCGCGTGTGCCAGACCATGACCGCATAGCCAGTCCACACATGCCGAATCCTAGAGAGAACGTCCATCATCTATACTTACCAATCCTCAACACTGAATCTGCCCTCAAAGACCACGCCTAGCCTCATCCTTGGGCTGTAACCTTGGCTCCTGATGTCCCTGCGGTTCATGTAGCCTAGTGGCTAGCCATGCCGTGACATCACCCTCCTCCTAGATGGAAACCGCACCGTGGTTGAGAGCGTCTGCAAGGGACGTGGCGTGTTGCTCCAGGCTTTTGAGTTGGTTGTCTTTCTCCACAATTTCTTCGGCCACGGTGTCAAGGGCAGTGAAGCACACACTGCCACAGTAGACCGCCTCGACGGGGCCACACTGAGTGGGGTAGAGGTGCGGGATCCCCTTGCGCGCGATAATACATTCATGACCGTGCGCGCAGATGCGCCAGGGGTCGAAGTCGCTGTTGAGGTTGTGCTGCTTGTGGAATTCCTTGACGATCTGTTGTTGCAGATTGGAGCGGCGTTGGTGATGATTGGAACAATAGGGGTGGCTGGTTGCGGTGGAGGTGAAGGAACTTGTGGGCTTGAATTGAGGCATGACTTAGCTAGAGGGACCTTAGAAACTTTGGTGGTAGCGGCAGCAGTGTTCGTGGCAGAAGTAAGCGTGTTGGAGGGCGTGAGCGTGCATGATATGAGGCTTGCAGCGGTGGGAGAGGGGGCGCATAGGGTCTTTGCTCGGGCAGGAACAAGGTCTGAAGTCGTGGAACTTATGGGACGTGTAGGGGGCTGAGCGAAAGAGAGACTGAAGGGAGAATTTCTTGGGGGGAGGCATGAAGACTCAGCTGGTCGCTCTCCTTTTACGTTTCCTTTCATGCTTCCGTGGCAGGCTTCCTTCGTCTGGCACATGGATCGCCTTGTAGGGCATGCAGTATTGTCGATGCCCGTGAATCTGCTCGAGGCTCCCCCAAACGCAACAGATGCCCCACGGGCATATGTTTCTCGGGTCCCAGTAGTGGCCCACGCCATTGACTCTGCATCGCCAGAATTCGTCAATGAATGTGGGGGACGACATAGGAACTTAGCGATAGCAGCACGCATGCACATCGGTGGTGGACGAGGTCGGGTGTCGGAGTCCTCCAATGGGTGTTTGTGATGGTATGCCTTTACTAAGGCATCGGCGAAGACTTGGTCAGCCGGCTCCCACGTATCATCAGCCGCTGAGTAACCCTTCCAGCAGATGAGATATTGTAGCTTCTTTTGTCGTCCGTGGAGGTGATGACTAACGACCTGCTCCACTTCATACTCCTCTTGATCTTCAACTATCTCTGGTGGTGGTCGCTGATAGTTCTTTCCATGCTCCGAGGTTTCCTTGTAAGGCGTTAGTAATGAGGCATGGAACACCGGATGGATGGTCCACGCGACAGGTAATTCAAGTTTGTAGGTGACTGGGGAGATCTGTTCAAGGATTTTGAAGGGTCCATGGCGCTTGGGAGCAAGTTTGGCTGACTGGTAAGGTAGTGTGAGGAACTTAGCTTCGAGCCAGACTTGTTCTCCTTCCGTGTACTGTGCCAGGGGTGTCGTCTGTGCTGTTTGATTGAGAGCTTGCACTGCTGCGTTCCTATGTTCCTTGAGGAGTGTCTGCCTATCTTCTGCTGTCGCATTGTTTGTTTCTGGGGTGATAGCTTCTGCTGCTGTCGGTGTATATCCCAGTAATACCTCATGGGGACTCAGCTTTGTAGTGGCATTCAGCCATTTATTGTGCACAAAGGATGCAATGGGGAGCCATTCATCCCAATCGTCCTGCCGTGCCGTTGTGTAGAGGTGTAGATACTGTTCCACCCATTGGTTCTTGCGTTCCGAGAGTCCGTCTGTTTGTGGGTGGAAGGCCATGCTAATGTTTTGACTGATCTTTAATTTGGTGGTGAGGGTGGTGGCGAAGTGTGACGTGAAGCATGGGTCTCTGTCAGAAATCATCTTTGAAGGTACTCCGAACCAAGGGAAGACGTGTTGGAGGTATAACTTAGCTATTCCTTCGCCAGTGATCGTTGTATTGCAGGGGAGGAATAGTGCCGCTCGTGAACATCCTTGATCTACTATTGTTAGTATTGCGTCCTTGCCGTTGGACGTGGGGAGTTGTGTGATGAGGTCCATGGCAATGGTATTGAAGGGGCACTCGCTGGAATCCCCTGGGATGCGATAGAGTGGTACTTTTGCCTTTGAGGTGCGTATCTTGTTTTGCTGGCATGCGGCGCACCCTTTGACATAGTGTTCGATCCAGGCATTCATGCCTGGCCACCAGTAGTGTTGGGAGACTAGGGCGATCGTGTTATCCCTTCCTGGGTGTCCTGCGGTTGGTGAGTCATGATATTGAGCCAAGATATCGCGCCTTAGCTGTGTGTCTGTGGGCACCACCCACTTATTGCCTCTCACATATCCTTCCGGTATCTTTCTCGCTTCTTTTGTGTCGCACCACTCTTCCATCTCTTTGTGGTTCTTTTCTTGTGCTTCCCATACTTGACTGACAATGGCGCGTGGTGTAGTGATGGTTGTTTTGATGAACAACCCAGGGGGAATGAGTGTTACAGCTTCATTATTGTTTTCCCCTTTGTCTACGCCTGGTGGTCGTGACAGCATGTCTGGTGCCGTGTGGATCTTACCAGGGATGTGCTTGAAAACAAGGTTGAAGTCTTGCAGGTCTGAGAACCATCGCGCGACGCGTCTGTTAACCTTCCTTGGTGTTTTCCAATGTAGGAGGTTAGCATGGTCTGTGAGAACAGTGACAGGAGTTTCCGTAGCTGCAAGGTGTGCTCTATATTTCATGAGTGGCATATAAACTCCCAGGAACTCTCTCTCATAGATGTCGTAGTTGTGCTGGGTTGGTGTGAAGGTAGCCGAGTAATATGCGACTGGGCAGAGCATTGGTTTTTGAGTGTGGGGGTTGATTTCTGTCACGCTAGACTGGGCGTGGCGGGTCTGTCTTCTGATGATCTGAGCGCGTCGCTCTCTAAGGTGAGGTTCTAGGTAG
>QLOT01000172.1:0-14058 GCA_003313875.1 Russula aff. compacta
ACCTCGCTGCGCTTCAACAGGT
The DNA here is from genome assembly GCA_003313875.1 of Russula aff. compacta. Lineage (NCBI taxonomy): Eukaryota > Fungi > Basidiomycota > Agaricomycetes > Russulales > Russulaceae > Russula > Russula aff. compacta. The sequence continues at coordinate 23 of QLOT01000172.1, forward strand.
TATGGGCCCTGCACCCCAGCCCTAAATCCAAAGAAGAAGATCTCACACAAGTTCCCTTGACCAATTATATCACGCAGATAAACTACCAGTCCCAAGTACCGCTACCATTACCGAAGTGTCAGATCAGGATAGCAATAATGAAATAAGGGTTTCCCTTTACGCAGCAGCGTGGTCCTGGTGGATGGTGGACTCCGGAGCCATGCATCACATCAGTCCTTATCATCTGAACTTCGTGCCATGGACCCCGGCCAAAGGCAGCGTTAGCCTCAGTGGTCGCACTGTATTAAAACAGGTTGGCTCCAGATTGGTGGTTACTTACCCCACCAGAGGGAACTGGAACATCCGGCTTACCTTACAAGATGTTATGCATGTCCTGGATGTGGAATCGTGTTATTTCTCAGTAAGCGCGGTCCTCCGGAAGGGCGGCAAAGTCATCTTTGAGGGGACCGGCTTTGATATTTTCATCCACGGATGGAAAGTCACGCAGGGCCACCTTGAGCACAACCTGTTCTGGTTTGATGTCTCCGAGCCCGCCCTGCACGCACTCACTGGCACATCCGTACCCTTGGAGATCTGGCATCAGCGCATGGGGCACATGTCTCACAATGCCCTTGTGTAGCATCATGATTCCGTAAAAGGAATATCTATAGATGCTTCGACCGATCGCGATCGATTGCCATGCTCCAGTTGTGAGCTGGGGAAGCAGTCTCAATTACCCTTCTCAGCCTTGGCCAAGCGCTCGGACTGGTGGCTACAGATCATACATAGTGATCTAGCTTGACCGATGCAGACAAGATCACTTCAGGGCGCACAGTATATTGCAACATTTATCAATGATTACTCCTGGTTTGGGGTAGTCTATTTCCTCAAATCCAAAGATCAGTGCAGGGCAGCATTCAAGACTTTCTTGGCTTGGGCCGAGAATCAGACTTCCGAGTGCCTGCTCGCACTGCACTCTGATCGCGGAGGGGAATACCTATCCAGCGCCCTGCAATCTATCTTGAAAGATAAGGGAATTGAGCATAGATTAACGATGCCAGGATCACCGCAACAGAACGGTGTAGCCAAGCGATGGAATCGCACTATCTTAGACAAAGCGCACTCTATGTTACACAGCGCTGGCTTGTCCCTCAGCTTCTGGGAGCTCGCAGCGGATGCTGCAGTGCATACATATAATTGCACTCCCAGATGCGTTCTTGGGTGGCGGACCCCACATGAGCTATGGAGTGCCGGACATGTTCCAGACGTCTCCTACTTTCGTGTCTTCAGATGTAAGGCATATGTGTAACCGGCCTGGGGTAAGCATTCAACTGCTTGTGCCCCTGTAAGTTGTGGAACCGGCCAAGAGTCTAATATTAGATCGTTTGTGTCTGTGTGCGCCTGAGGCACTGTACTTTTATTTTTGGTGTGCACCCCATTCCTGTGTGGTCCCTTATTGTTCATTGGGATCACATGCTCCTTGGGTCCTTATGACCCACTGTCAACTCCTTTTAGACGCACCCATTGTTCCCTTCTTGGTTATTCCCTTGTTCCCAGTTTGCGTCCTAGCTTCTCTTCACCATACTGAGTACTGTTACTCCTCTTGGATCCTAGGATCCTCTCCTCTATAAGTAGAGACTCTTAGCTACCTTGTACTGGCAAGTTGAGTCTCCTGTCAATCACAGTGACTTACTCTTCACTCTATTCTGCACCAAGGGGTGGCTACAGTGTTGCAGCACTGCAAGTGGGAACCCAACTATCTCTATTAGTCTTCTAAGACACTACAGAGTCTTAGCTATAGTCTTTTGTTGCTGTCAGACCCTTGGCGGTGACAATATGTGCATGTGCCTGAGGACAAGTGTCAGAAGCTCGATCCCCGGTTGATCGAGATGACACTTGTCGGGTATGCGCCAGGTTCAAAGGGTTACCGGCTATGGAATTCAGATACCCAGGCAATCGTCTTGTCTCACGACATGACATTCGACGAGAGCTCCTTTCCAGCAAAGGCGAGCAGCGCCCCACACACTCCACCTCCACAACCCTTGGTCCTTGATGGACCGGTCACAGTCCCTATCCCCTCGCATGAACCAGATGGTCCCACACCTTCTCAGGGCAGTCCAACGCCTCTGCATGTCAGCCCTGAACCACCGCGCACACCCCCAAATCCCTCCATTCCACTAACTCGCGATAGCACAGTCTTCCACACTCCTCCTTCCCATCCACCAGCATCCTTGCCCCCTGCCTGCCCTCACGCCATGCGCATCCAGAGAGATCCTCTGATGCATCCGCACTCCTCACTGCCAGGTCCCTTGTTTGGGCCCCCAGCAGGACCTCCTCCAGTCAAGGAGGGTCGTCGCCTCCGGGATAATCTGCCGAAGAATCCTAAGTACTTTGGGCCAGATAACATGGAACACAATCCCGCGACTGGGTGACTTGGGCACTCAGGACTCTTGGCAGCTGCTGAATATCAAGATCCACTCACTTACAAGGAAGCGATGTGATCGGACTTAGCTGATGAATGGCAGCACGCGTGTTAATATGAAATGGACATGCTTGCCAAAAATGGAACATGGAAGCTCGTTGACTTGCCACCAGGCCGCAAGGCTGTCAAGTCTAAATGGGTATTCAAGCGCAAAGCAGATGGACTCTTTTGCACGTGGTTGGTAGCAAAAGGGTTCACACAAATACAGGGTATAGACTATGATGAAACTTTCTCTCCAGTTGCCAGATTTGAGTCCTTGCAACTACTACTAGCATTGGCCACACTAGAGGATTGGGAGATCCACCAGATGGATGTCAAGTTGGCATTCCTCAATGGCACACTGGATGAGGAGATCTTTATGGAGCAACCTGAAGGTTTCATCAATTCTGACCACCCTACTAAGGTTTGCCTTCTGATTAAGGCAATCTATGGTCTCAAACAAGCCTCGTGCGTGTGGAATCTGTTGTTCCATGGAGTTCTCATTGAGCTTGGCTTCACGCGCACGCACTCCGATGTGGGTGTATATGTGTATCTTCGCCAAGAAGGGGAGGGTCTAGTCATTATAATCCTCTATGTTGATGATATCACATTGCCCAGCGATAAGATCAAGGAGATCACACGGATCAAATCTGCGCTTGCAGACTGGTATAAAATGACTGATCTAGGTGAGATTGACTCTTATCTCGGAGTCCAGATCAAGCGCGACAGATCAATCCGGTTACTGGAGCTAGATCAATCCCGTTACATCTTGGAGATCCTTATACGCTTCGGAATGGCAGATGCCAATTCCACGCGTACCCCCCTTCCTGCAGGCGCTGAAGTGCATCTCGTGCAGCATGACGGACAAGCCACTGCCTTGGAGATCAAGTATTTCCAGCAGATCATTGGCAGCCTCCTCTATGTACAGATTGGCACGTGCCCCGACATCTCTTTTGCAGTCTCATGCCTCATGCAGTATGCCTCAAATCCCTCACCTCACCATCTACACCTCGCGAAGTATGTCTTATCTTATCTCAGAGGCACTTCCGATCTTAGGCTATGCTATGATGGATCACAGGGAGATGGACTCCATGGCTACTCTGATTCCAGTCTTGGGGATCAGGCCAACGACTATCATTCCACATCTGGCTATGTCTACTTGCTAGCTGGCGGTGCTATTTCATGGACATCACACAAGCAGAAGACTGTAGCACAGAGCACAACTCACACTGAGTACATGGCGCTCGCTGATGCAGCAAACCAAGCTGCATGGTACTGGAGCATTCTCTCAGAGTTAGGCTATGCTACCACTGATCCCATTCCCCTACATGGTGACAACAAGGGCGCTATTGATCTTGCGCTTAATCCTGTCACTGGTAGACACTCTAAACACATCGCCATCAAGCATCACGCTATCCGCAAGTATGTTGAGAACAAAACCATTGATGTTATCCACACACCCACACTCAACATGCTTGCTGATGGATTCACAAAGCCGCACGCGCACGTGAAGCTCCGTGATTTCACTTCCGGACTTGGTCTTATTGATCCGGAGATGTCTTAATCACGGGGAGATGTTGTCACGCTAGACTGGGCGTGGCGGGTCTGTCTTCGGATGATCTGAGCACGTCGCTCTCTGAGGTGGGGTTCTAGATAGTCTGGTGGTCTGCGTTGGTTCTCTGGGTTCAGGTAATCGTCAAGCTCTATAGCCACGATTGAAGTTGATTGGTTGGTTGGTTGTGCACTAAGGACTCGGCCGTTACTTTGACGGTTGCCTCCACTTAGTGGTAAATGCTGCTGGGTTCTAGAACGGTGTTGATAGCTAGGTCTTGAGCAAACAGTCATGGGTGCGACTCGCGTGAAGGCTGTTTGTAGGTAGAGGTTGCCCCTCCTCTTGACAGGGTTCTATACACTGATAGAAGTCGATGTATGAGCTTTGACAAACACTGCCCTTGTGTTATGGCGCGGGGTGAAGCGTGGACGATCGCCTAGTGATCTAATTAATACCACGTGTTGCTATCTGTCGCAACTTCTCTCTAACGTCTAAGGTCCTTTATAGACGAGGTCAATTGGAGGCTTCAAGTCCAATAGGGTCTCCTCTGGGGATAGGGGCGCAGAATTGATGCAGGTGATTCTGAGCGGAGTTGGTGTCTGAGTGACAATAAGTTCCTAATAAGGAACTGGTCTTTCTGGATATAGCAGTGAAGAGTCGCGTCGGCTCTAAGTCGCTTTAGAAGACTCTTTCAAAGGCTTTGAAAGAGCTCAAGTGGATAAGGGATGGTTTTTAAGCTTAGTTCACACAAGGTAGAATGAACAAAGGTCTTGTATTGTACAAGAGACCAAGCTTAAGGCTTTAGTCTCACTCTAAGGGGTCTTATATATTAGAGTACTACTGTGGCTGTACATATGCCGCTCTGTGACACGTCGGAGCGGCAAGGTGCCGTGCTGAAATGCTTGGTGCTGGGTCTGTAGTAAGCCTCTATGAGTAAGTACTATGAAATGAGTCAGCAGAAATGAGTAACAAGTCAGCAGAATTATGAAACATGTATTAGTAGTTGTAGATTAGTAAGGAGCCGAAGAGATACGAATCTGAGGCAAGGCAGTCCAAGTGTAATAGAGATTTTGTAATGTAATTGTGGGTGGAAGTGGAGGTGGCTTGGTGCCGGAGCGTGAGAAAGTAGGTTGCCATAAAAGGAAGGAGATGATGTAAGCAGAACCAGTCCGGAGAAAATTATAGTACAAGTCCACAACAGATGTTGAGCCGGATCAGGGCTTGAGGTGGACCGGTGCCAACCGGGTTGGCGTTGGTATGCCCAATTCAGCATCGGAGCGTGTTTCCACATGTCTGACCAATTTAGGCAATTGGCCTCGATCGCCTCGCTTAGTGTGATCGGACTCATGATCGAACTTATGAATTGCTACGATACATGTAATATAGATTAATGATTAAAGACATCTCATATACGATAATGCCCCCTACTACGCTGGGCCTTATGCCCTATATTGCACACTCCTTATTGTATTGCTACCTACAGATACTAATGCGCGTTTACTAGCGCTATCTATTTAGGTAAATACATAATCTTAGATTGTGTCCCCATATCTGAACGCTATCTATTTAGTGTTATCTTATCTTTAAACCTCACTGCGCTTCAACACCATGTACCAAAGAGTGCTCAATTTGATATCAGTTGACTTTTGAAAGTGAAATTGTCTTTTTTAAGTTGAAACGTCTTTCAGAGGTTGGATTGTCTTTTATAAGTTGGATTGTCTTTTATAAGCATGGCTGTCATTTTTATGTCATATTTCATCTTTCAGAAGAATGTTTGTCTTTCAACATCCAAAATGTCCTTTGAAAAGTAATATTGTTCTTATTATGGTCTTTAAAAGTAAACAGATGACTTAAAAAGTAAACCGACTGGGCTTTTGAAAGTACACAATGTCTTTGTCCTTTTCTGTCTTTTTTGTCTTTTTTGTCTTAAAAAGACACAAAAAAAGTACCAACACTTTTCCTGATGTCATTTCTCAACTTGGCTTCCCCCATTCACCAAACCTACATCCAACAGAGGCGGCGATGTTGCAGTCCTGGGGAGAAAGGCATTGCGGGCGTGCTCGAGGCAAGGAATGGTGAGCGATGAGAAGCGCGCAACTTCGACCTCCATCAGCGGCTGCGCCCGTGTTGCAAGCGTGACGAACAATGGGACGGCATACCGAGACGGCACATCGTACTTCAAAAAAGAAAGAAACACCAGCAGCCATCAGTACCTGTGTGTGTCGTGAGGGTTCGGAATAGGAAGTGGCTCTTTTTTTTGCTCACTTCTTGTAAAACGTATCAGAGCTGCCTTTGGCTGATGTGCCGTCTGCATGTGCCAGTGGAAGCAAGACCATGCAGCTAAAGAACAGGGCGTTCTCTGTCAAGAAGAGCCGGTGGACACAGAAAAGACGGTTCTCGACCTACTCACATGGCCCATAGAGAGAGGCACAGTGAGCGTTGGATGGAACTTGGCAGCGAGTATTATTGTAATGGCCATGGACCTGGAACACTGTCATTTCGTCTGTAAAGTAAAGTTCTTCATGTCTGCCCATGGCTGTGCTGAGGCAGAGGGCTGGACAACAATTTAAATCGGATGAAGGGATAAAAAGTGCGGCAGTTGTGCCGTGTGGGTGGGTAAGGCATGGCTCAGACCAGGGCACCTTTTCTCAGTCCAACTTCTTCTACATCAGCCAGCACCATTATGCTGAACCTCCAGTGAATATAGTAGCCAAAAATGCAGGAAAAGAGAAGAAGTGTCACTACATCATTGACATTGCAGTTAGCTAGCTTCAACTGTATCACTTGTTTCGTCGAGGTACGTATCCATCAGATAACTGTGAAAGCAAGCGCACTTGCGCCCATAAAAATGTTCCCTGTCCAATGACTCGGAAACATTCCTCCTGGGCACATCATACTTCAACAAAATTTGCGCAATCTCCCGCTCTCCTGCATGTGATGCCACTTGAGATGGAGTACGGCCTTGCTTGTTTTGCGCATACACATCTGCTCCTCGTTCAAGCAGCAGCATAACAACCTCTAGGGATGTTGAGCCGGATCAGGGCTTGAGGCGGACCGGTGCCAACCGGGTCGGCGTCGGTATGCCCAATTCGGGGTTGGAGTGCGTATCCACGCATCTGACCAATTTAGGCAATCAGCCTCGATCACCTCGCTTAGCGTGATTGGACTCCACGATCGATCTTATGAATTGCTACGATACGAGTAATATAGATTAATGATTAGAGACATCTCATATACAATAAAACGCTCCCTACTACGCTGGGCCTTATGCCCTATATTGCATGCTCCTTACCCTAGTTTTACTGTACTTAAGGATGCTTCTTACAATAGTAACACTTCAGATTGTGTCCCCACATCTGAAGTGAGTATTTCTTATTGTATTCATACCTACAGATACTAATGCACGTGTACTAGCGCTATCTATTTAGGTAAATACATAATCTCAGATTGTGTCCCCACATCTGAATGCTATCTATTTAGCGTTATCTTATCTTAGAATCTTGCTGCGCTTCATCAGGTTATGGGCCCTGTGCCCCAGCCCTAAATCCAAAGAAGAAGATCTCACACAAGTTCCCTTGACCAATTAAATCACGCAGATAAACTACTCCAACAAGGTGAGCCTCTGTTCCACTTGTGTCCGAAAACCTCACTTCCACGGCCCGCTGGAGCCGCTGGATTGGCATAGACTGGACCCCTCACAGGGTTTCCCACAAGCGGTGCGAGGGAGCGCGGCGGCGCTGAAGCACTCGCGAGTATTCTCTCAGCTCACACGCGAATACATCTATGATACATCTAATATAACCCGGGGAAACGGACGCGCGCCAAGCGCGGACGAGCTGGATGCGGCCTTACTGCCATGATAGGAAACTGGGTGGGAGGCCCCGGGGACTATTTGCCCACTGAATGGTTGGCTGTCAACTCCCTCGCAGGGCGCAGTTCTTGGGTCTAGAACAAGGCCAGGGGTAGTCACTCCCTTGAGCACTTGGGCTCATCACAACTGCGGTGCGCTAGCTAGTTTATGGGATAGTCCACAGTATCATCGCGCGTGCGGCCCGGGGGACTGGATCTATCAGATTCAGGGAGTACAGTTGATATGCCAGGGGTTTGGCTAGATCTTCGATCCTGGGTCTGACTGCTCCTCTACTCAGATCTAGAAATCGTCGCATAGATCCGAAGCGATCTAATAGATAACACAATGACACCCTCAATCTCATTCCCTCCTGCAGCTATGATGGAGATTCTCAATGGATCTAACTGGGCTGTCTGGTCCTCGCGCATGATAGCACTGCTCCGGATGAATGGCCTCCGGGATCATCTTACAGTATCTACTGCTCCCGCCAATGCCACCGAAGCAGCCGCTTGGGACACTACCGGACAAATGCTTATCAGAGTATTTGAAATGTACACGCAGAAGGATATATGGACCTGCATCTCTGATGATAGCCGCTTCCCTACTTGCAAGATCAAGTGGGATGAACTGAAGCGGATCTACAGAGGCGTCGGATCCATGTCTGCGTTCAATACATGGGTCGCCCTAACAGGCACCGTGCTAGACGAAGGCACGCCCTTACTCCCACAGCTGCAAAAGCTCAACGACGCCCGTGTTACCCTCCAAAACAATAATATGCAGATTACTGATCTACAATTCAGTTTCATACTGATCAAGGCGTTACCCGATTCGTACTCGGCCGTTGCCTCGACTATCTTGGTGACCGGCGCTCCGACAGATCTTTCCCCACAGACCATCCAGGAACAACTTCTCAATGAGGAAGGTCGTCGGTCCAGGCCTTCCGCGTCCCTCAATAAAGTCACTTCTTCAGGCAAAAACAAGAGCGATAAGCCCAAATATAAATGCTTTTATTGTCAGAAAGCTGGGCATAAAGCTAACGAATGCCGAAAGAAGAAAAAGGATGTGGAAGCGAAGGAGAAAGCGGAGAAAGCGCAGACTACTAGTAAAGCAGTCAACGCGCACATAGTCCTGAGTACCGCTACCATTACCAAAGTGTCGGATCAGGATAGCAATAATGAAATACGGGTTTCCCTTTACACAGCGGCATGGTCCCGGTGGATGGTGGACTCCGGAGCCACGCATCACATCAGTCCTTATTGTCTGGACTTCGTGCCATGGACCCCGGCCAAAGGCAGCGTTAGCCTCGGTGGTCGCGCTGTATTAAAACAGATTGGCTCCGGATCGGTGGTTACTTACCCCACCGGAGGGAACCGGAACGTCCGGCTTACCTTACAAGATGTTATGCACGTCCTGGATGCAGAATCGCACTATTTCTCAGTAAGTGCAGTCCTCCGGAAGGGCGGCAAAGTCATCTTTGAGGGGACCGGCTTTGATATTTTCATCCACGGACGGAAAGTCACGCGGGGCTACCTCGAGCACAACCTGTTCTGGTTTGATGTCTCCGAGCCCGCCCTGCATGCGCTCACAGGCACGTCCGGACCCTTGGAGATCTGGCATCAGCGCATGGGGCACATGTCTCACAATGCCCTTGCATGGCATCATGATTCCGTAAAAGGAATATCTATAGACGCTTCGACCGATCGCGATTGATTGCCATGCTCCAGTTGTGAGCTGGGAAAGCAGTCTCAATTACCCTTCTCGGCTTTGGCCAAGCGCTCGGACTGGCGGTTACAGATCGTACATAGTGATCTAGCCGGGCCGATGCAGACAAGATCAATTCAGGGCGCACTGTATATTGCAACATTTATCGATGATTACTCCTGGTTTGGGGTAGTCTATTTCCTCAAATCCAAAGATCAGTGCGTGGCAGCACTCAAAACTTTCTTGGCTTGGGCCGAGAATCAGACTTCCGAGTGCCTGCTCGCACTGCACTCTGATCGCGGAGGGGAATACCTATCCAGCGCCCTGCAATCTATCTTGAAAGATAAGGGAATTGAGCATAGATTAACGATGCCAGGATCACCACAACAGAATGGTATAGCCGAGCGATGGAATCGCACTATCTTAGACAAAGCACGCTCTATGCTACACAGCGCTGGCTTGTCCCTCGGCTTCTGGGAGTTCGCAGCGGATGCTGCAGTGCATACGTACAATCGCACTCCCAGATGCGTTCTTGGGTGGTGGACCCCACACGAGCTATGGAGTGCCGGACATGTTCCAGACGTCTCCTACTTTCGCGTCTTTGGATATAAGGCATATGTGCATGTGCCTGAGGACAAGCGTCGGAAGCTCGATTCCCGGTCGATCGAGATGACACTTGTCAGGTATGCACCGGGTTCAAAGGGTTACCGGCTATGGAATTCAGATACCCGGGCAATCGTCTTGTCTCGCGACGTGACATTCGACGAGAGCTCCTTTCCAGCGAAGGTGAGCAGCGCGCCGAACGCTCCACCTCCGCAACCCTTGGTCCTTGATGGACCAGTCACAGTCCCTATCCCCTCGCATGAACCAGATGGTCCCACACCTTCTCGGGGCAGTCCGACACCTCCGCGCATCAGCCCCGAACCACCGCGCACACCCCCGAATCCCTCCATTCCACTAACTTGCAATAGCACAGTCTTCCACACTCCTCCTTCCCATCCACCAGCATCCTCACCTCCCGCCTGCCCTCGCGCCACGCATGTCCGGAGAGATCCTCCGATGCGCCCGCACTCCTCGCTGCCGGGTCCCTTGTTCGGGCCCCCAGCAGGACCTCCTCCGGTCAAGGAGGGTCGTCGCCTCCAGGATAATCCGCCGAAGAATCCTAAGTACTTTGGGCCAGATAACATGGAACACAATCCCACAACTGGGTGACTTGGGCACTCAGCACTCTTGGCAGCTGCTGAATATCAAGATCCACTTACTTATAAGGAAGCGATGCGATCAGACTTAGCTGATGAATGGCAGCGCACATGTCAATATGAAATGGACGCGCTTGCCAAAAACGGAATGTGGAAGCTCGTCGACTTGCCGCCAGGCTGCAAGGCCATCAAGTCTAAATGGGTATTCAAGCGCAAAGCAGATGGACGCTTTCACATGCGGTTGGTAGCAAAAGGGTTCACACAAATACAGGGTATAGACTATGATGAAACCTTCTCTCCAGTTGCCAGATTTGAGTCCTTGCGACTACTACTAGCGTTGGCCATGCTAGAGGATTGGGAGATCCACCAGATGGACATCAAGTCGGCATTCCTCAATGGCACACTGGACGAGGAGATCTTTATGGAGCAACCCGAAGGTTTCATCAATCCTGACCACCCGACCAAAGTTTGCCTTCTGATCAAGGCGATCTATGGTCTCAAGCAAGCCTCATGCGCATGGAATCTGTTATTCCATGGAGTTCTCATTGAGCTTGGCTTCACGCGCACACACTCTGATGTGGGTATATACGTATATCTTCGCCAAGAAGGGGAGGGTCTAGTCATTATAATCCTCTATGTTGATGATATCACGTTGCTCGGCGATAAGATCAAGGAGATCACACAGATCAAATCTGCGCTCGTGGACCAGTATGAAATGACTGATCTAGGCGAGATCAACTCTTATCTCGGAGTCCGGATCAAGCGCGACAGATCAATCCAGTTACTGGAGCTAGATCAATCCCATTACATCTCGGAGATCCTTGCACGCTTCGGAATGGCGGATGCCAATTCTGCGCGTACCCCCCTTTCTGCAGGTGCTGAAGTGCATCTCGTCCAGCATGACGGACAAGCCACTGCCTCAGAGATCAAGTATTTCCAGCAGATCATTGGCAGCCTCCTCTATGTACAGATTGGCGCGTGCCCCGACATCTCTTTTGCAGTCTCATGCCTCATGCAGTATGCCTCAAATCCCTCACCTCACCATCTACACCTCGCAAAGTACATCTTATCTTATCTCAGAGGCACTTCTGATCTTAGGCTACGCTATGATGGATTGTGGGGAGATGGACTTCATGGCTACTCTGATTCCAGTCTTGGGGATCAGGCCGACGACTTTCACTCCACATCTGGCTATGTCTACTTGCTAGCTGGCGGTGCTATCTCATGGACATCGCGCAAGCAGAAGACTGTAGCACAGAGCACAACTCACGCTGAGTACATGGCGCTCGCTGATGCAGCAAACCAAGCCGCGTGGTACCGGAGCATCCTCTCAGAGTTAGGCTACGCTACCACTGATCCCATTCCCCTACATGGTGACAACAAGGGCGCTATTGATCTCACACTTAACCCTGTCACTGGTAGACGCTCCAAACACATCGCCATCAAGCATCACGCTATCCGCGAGTATGTTGAGAACAAGACCATCGATCTTATCCGCACACCCACACTCGACATGCTTGCTGATGGATTCATGAAGCCGCACGTGCACATGAAGCTCCGTGATTTCACTTCCGGACTTGGTCTCATTGATCTGGAGATGTCTTAATCATGGGGAGATGTTGAGCTGGATCAGGGCTTGAGGTGGACTGGTGCCAACTGGGTCAGCTCGCTTAGCGTGATCGGACTCCACGATCGATCTTATGAATTGCTACGATACGCATAATATAGTTTAATGATTAGAGACATCTCATATACAATAAAATGCTCCCTACTATGCTGGGCCTTATGCCCTATATTGCACGCTCCTTACCCTAGTTTTACTGTACTTAAGGACGCTTCTTACAATAGTAACACTTCAGATTGTGTCCCCACATCTGAAGTGAGTATTTCTTATTGTATTCATTATTCTAAGCAAAGCTAATGTACAACGCAGGTCGGCCAGTTTGATCGCGCAGCTCATCACCGCGCATGTCCCACTCAACAAATATCTCGCCATGATAAAAAAGGTTGACGCGCCCAGTTGTCCTGCATGCGGCGCTGGCTCCGAAACAGTCACGCACTTCCTACTGGAGTGCCCGGGCTACGCGCACGAAAGATGGATCCTGGAGAATAGACTCAAAAAGAAAAAGATGGCATTGACATTAGAGGAATTGTTGGGGAAAGCGGACGCCATAATACCACTAGCCAACTTCATCGAAGCCAGCCATCGCTTCACCCACATCACACCGTAACGCACACACACCCTCGCCGGCCTCACCCCTCATATCACTCCCTCGCTCCCCCAAACACGACATACTCCCCTCTCCCCTCTCCCCTCTCCCCAACACCCTCACCCCCCCTCTCCATAAACTAAACCCTCCTTGTAGCGACGGCAGCACGTGCAGCGCACAACGCGTGCATCGACACAACCCAGCTTAGGGCCGGACGACATACGGGCGACCCCCTAAGGCACACCGGATGCAAGCAAATCCAAGCCGAGGTAACGGACATGCACCCACAGCCAGCGCATCCCACCCGCCTTTCACCGTCTCCTGGCGTGGACTCTATCCACCACACTCGACACCCCCCTTCCCTCGCGTTACTTAGCAATGACCTCGGTCATGGGAGATTTATGCACAAGCCAAATGCAATATAGATATAAACCTTAGTATATAGTGTACAGACAGTGCTACGTGGGGTTCTGTACCCCGAGGTGCACGATAATGGAAGCAAAAAAAAAAAAAAAAAAAAATTGTATTCATACCTACAGATACTAACGCACGTGTACTAGCGCTATCTATTTAGGTAAATACATAATCTCAGATTGTGTCCCCACATCTGAACGCTATCTATTTAGCGTTATCTTATCTTAGAATCTCGCTGCACTTCATCAAGGGAGCCATTGTCTGACGCGAAATGTAATGCAGTCCACAAGTTGCGATCCTTTGCATTGACCTCTGCGCCATGATCGAGTAACAACCGCGCAAGATATGCATGTCCGCCTTGTGATGAGCCATGTAAAGGAGTCCCGCCGGCCTTATCCCGGCAATTTACATCCGCCCCATGCTCGACTAGTAACTTCACCACATCGAGTTCGCCTTCTATAGATGCTACATCCAGTGGAGTCCTGTGGTTTTCATCCCGTTCGTTGACATCGGCGCCACAGTCAAGTATGTACTGTACAATGTCAGGATTCCTGAGTTTCAATGCTGAATGTATTGGATTTTTCTCTTCACAGCAGGGGCAGGGCATCAGTAAATTGACAAAACTCTTTTCCACTTTTGGCCACTTTTCATTGCTTTTTGCCTGGCATGC
>QLOT01000173.1:1260-20204 GCA_003313875.1 Russula aff. compacta
TGCCCACGCCCGCTCCCTATGCCCCCGCCCGCGCCCACGCCCACACCTGCTCCCAATGCCTGCGCCCGCTCCCTGCACCCTGTCCATGCCTCTGCCTGCCTGGCTATTCCCGCGCGCGCCTTCGTCTGCTGCTTTGTATTTATGTACACTTACTTTAGTATTTATAATATACTTGTTTGCTACATCGGTTTAGGTATAATCACTCTAATGTTGATGGTATACCCGCAATATACCCGTACTCGCGAGACCCGAGAGACCCGAGGGTAGAAATTTGTGGACCCGAGGGTTACCCGTGCACATCACTACTGATTGTATGTGCTACCTTCGTTACAAATGATAGCTATCAAGAATAATGCGCCGCCAAGCTGCAGAGTCCAATTGGACACGATCCTCGTTACCATACACAGGGGGTACTTGTCCCCGGAAGATGTCCGCAAGTCGAATGTATAGTCGTGTTGCCTCATGAGTCCAATCAGCCTCCCAGACCATGCGGGCTTCCCTTTGCCGAGCGTTGCATGAACGGGGAGCACGAACGGGGTGGAACCCTCGCCACAGCTGGATGGTGATCCTCGGATTATTTGGCTGGATGGCAACTTGGTCGATCGAAAGAAGGATGACTTCCTGTACCTGAAGAAGTTCCAATGAGTGAATAGCAATAAAAGAAGCCATTAACTAACCTCAGGCAAGTGTTCAATCCATAGCTTCGCATCAATTTTCAGCTGGTTCAAACTTTCTGAGTGCCCAACCTCAAGGACAACGCTAGGAAAACGGGATGTCGAAGGCCGGACTGCAGAGTCTGCCTCCTTCATCCTTGGTCCCAGGTTGAATCCTGGAGGAAGAAAATTAAGCCCGGCTCGAATCATATGTTCCACGAAAACGTACTTGTTGATGCAACAGCGTTGCATCCTGGAGGTAATGAAGTGTGTGGCAGTGGGGTCAGCTGACGAAGACCATCGAAGAGGAGGAGGACCCGGGCCGCCTCATGGACCGGACTGGGCATATATCGGATAATAAAGTTATAATCTTCACTGTAAGTGATCCTAAAACAAAGTCAGAAAATGGGCTTTTGTAGGATGTCAACTAACCTCACCGCCCTTCGTTCCTCTTCTCTGTCAAGCAACTTCTCTGCACGCTGTAGTTGGTTTGGAATGATGTTGAATTCGTAGATATGCATGCCTTTGCGCGAAGCACTGCACATGTAAAATAGATGAGCCAAACCCTCTGCTTATGGTAGCTTAGACACCTCTTTGTCAACGTTCGAAGTTCATTAATGACTTGTTTATGTACAAGATTTCATTGAGAAATACAGAGTACTAAGCTGTACAGAGGGAGTTGTGAAGGAAGGTGAATCATCGGCAAGGTGGACAGACATGGGCAGTCGTGGTCAGAAGTAGGGTTTCGGTCGAGAAGTTAGCTGCTGCAAGCCATCCCGAATCCGCACTGTAAGGTATACTTCCGATCCACACTCGGATCAGAGGGAATTGGCCTGCCAGTCTCGTCGTTATCTTGCGGTGGTAGTTGAGGGGGGGACGAGGAAGCGGGGGAGGCAGTGGGAGTTGAAAGGAAAAGACGAGATAACTTCCCTTTTGACTACTGCTTGTCTCTCGACCACCGGTGGTCAACTGGGCGAGTTCTTTGGTATCTTTATGCCAAGTTTGGGAAAAACGACAAGCTCCTGGGAACGATTGCGAGGAACCTGATGGTACATAGTCCCAGTCGGCGCCCCTCATGGCTTGAAGTCGCAGGATCCCGGATGTGGCCAACGTTAGCTAGCGAGAGGAGGGCCTCGCGACCTCGGCATGAGATAGTGGAACTTGATGGAGAAAACGCGAAGCCCCCAATGGTAAAGAAGCCGAGACTTACAGTGCCTGAGAGGAAAGAGAGGGCGATGCTCCAAGACCGTTATGAACCACAGATACCTCGATCTATGGCAGGTTCATTGATCTATTTTCGATGCTTGTTACAATGAGGTGTGTATTAACGTACATCATTTCAACTTTGTACTACCTGCATATATACTCATAACGCTCACATGCAGCATACGTCTGTTTGTCCCAGCTCGGGATATCGTCATGTTAGTATAAATGAGGAGCCCGTCTACTTGTGGTCATACCGATCGATTGGGAAAACCTTCCCGATATCGTCGACAGGAACCATATGCTCGACGCACAAGATGTGATTCGGTGTCTTTGTTGCAAATGTTGAGCAAAAGCTGGACAGAGTCACGCCCACGAGGACGAGCTAGGACATCTCTTATGGCAACGCCAGCACGTGCGCAGTAAGATTTCGACATCGATATTGATAAGGCCGATTGTCGACGCTCGGGCATCAAACAAGCGAGTTGATAAAACTCGAGCTGTTGTCGCGCATCGACTTCCCACCGATGGCTAAAATCCCTCTGGTACGGCCGCATAACTTGTACCTGCACTGGTACCGAGTTATAAACTTTATTTAGAGGGATATCTGCTATGGGTCTTTCAAACTTCTTTTAAAGCCTTCCGTTGTACATCCTCGGCCTGTAGGTCGAAGCCATGTCCACTTCAAGCATTGAGGATCCAAAGCCCAACGCAAGGCGCCGCCCTCCCCACACAACCGGCTTGGCCCTACTCCTACTCAGTTTCCAGACTCTTGGTACCTTCCTTTCTTCTCTTCCTCTTTCTTCCATACCGACCTTGACGCACGCTACTTAGGCATCATCTACTCCGACATTGGCACTTCACCATTGTATGTCCTCAATGGTATCTGGCCCACATCCGGCCCTGTACCGCCCAAGGAGGATGTCATTGGATGCATCAGCGCCATTATTTGGTCTCTGACACTTCTCCCGCTCTGTAAATACGTGGGTGCCATTTTCGCCTTCGCTTCACCTAATGCTGGCTTCTTTAACTTGGCCGATGTGATTAGGTTTTTATCTGTCTGCGCTTCGGCACACACGAAGGTTGGACGCACATGTTCACAGCTTTCCTAAAAAAGATCTCACGCCGGTCATCATTGTCTCAGGCGAAGGCGGAACATTTGCCTTGTATCAAGGGATCTATCCCCCCAAGTTCTTCGAAAGCACACCTACTCACGACTCTTTGATGGCTGGGAAGAAGAGACCCCGTGTTCAGCCACCTCGATACTTTCGCTGGCCCATGTTGATTTGGGTAATGCTTTTATATTCGAGGACGAATAGTGTTTAATACTCTATAGTCTCTCTTTGGTACGAGTTTAACAATGGCCGACGGTGTTCTAACGGCCGCCGTTTCCGTTACGAGTGCGGTGGGAGGCATTGGTGAGTCGTTGACGAGACCAGTTTTGCAAGCTGCTATATCATTTGCATAGCCGTCGCCAAGCCGTCCGTGTCAAACGACGTGGTTCCTATCTCTATCGTACGCCTCATCTACTCCCTACTGCCCTTTATGTCTCACTTCCTGTCAGGCCTTTTTACTTGCTCTTTTCCTTTCACAACCGCTGGGCACCGCACGCTTGTCGTTCGCATTCGCGCCAAGTGTGCACCATACACTTTCTTCTTGCCCACTTATCCCTCTCACAAAATTCCGCAGTTACCACAATTTGGCTTCTCCTCCTCGCCGGGACGGGCATATTCAACATCTCAAAGTTTCCTGGCATCTTTCGCGCCTTTGATCCATCGCGAGCCATCATGTGTAATGATGAAATCATGGTCCTTCCCCACAGGCTGATTGGCTTGTTTCCAGACTTTGTGCGTACGAAGAATTATGACACACTTGCCGGTGTTTTACTCGCCGTTACTGGCTGCGAGGCGCTTTTTGCCAAGTAATACCCCTCACCTCCTCTTTTGTCCTACCCGCTTAGTCTGCTTATTGTCACCTATAGCCTTGGACAGTTCAATATGCTTTCAATTCAGGTTTGCCAGACTTGCAGTATTTCAAGCAGATCAGGACTTATTTATTTTCGTACAGATTTCTTTCGGGGCGTTTGTGTATCCGTCACTCATACTAGCCTACCTCGGGCAGGGCGCGCGTCTCATCGTCGATGGAGCGGACGTTCTTCCAAATGTTTTCTACCTCACAATTCCAGGAGAGCACAACGGTCCTCTATTTTGGATACTATACGTCTTTGCGATCCTTGCGACGCTTATTGCTTCACAAACCATGATCACGGCCACGTTTTCCTTGGTGCAGCAGCTCGTGAATATGCGTAGTCTACCTTCGTATGCGTCTTTTATTATATTGAGGTTCGACATGGCTCACTCACGTCGTTCAGACTGCAGATGGTGCATACATCAGACGAAATTCAAGGCCAACTTTATATACCTGTCGCTAATTGGACTCGTGAGCATCTTCATATTTCCATGCTTCCGATTCTAAATCCGGTATTCAGTAATGATAGCGACCGTTGTTTTGGTCGCTGCTTTCCACGACGCCACTAAGCTCACCAACGCCTATGGCTTTGCCGTAGCGACAGTCATGTTTGCTACAACTATACTCATCTCCGTTCAGATGCGCTATGTCAAGCACTTGCCTCTCATAATCAGCATCTTATTTTTACTTTTCTTCGGATTCCTGGATGGTAATCGTGTAATAACTGCATTCCGTATCGTTATTGAAACATCCCAGGTCTCTTCTGGGGCGCATCGTTGAAGAAGGTTCCTGCAGGCGCATGGGTACCGCTCATGCTGGGCACAATTCTGTGAGGCCCTTGTCCGTCCCACGGAGAGCATGAGTGCTGACCATGTTTAGCCTTTTGCTTATGACATTCTGGACTTGGGCCAAGGTAATACCCTTCTCTTTCTTCACCGTGACAAGACTGAATCGCCCCCCAGGGACTAGAGGACCAGTTCGACCGCAATAGCCGTCGGAGACTAGACGGGTTTATCGTGTATGAGGGTGCCGAATCGACGGTTGTCGAATCCGAAAAACACGAAGATACGCAGATCATCGTGCAGCCCTCGGACGTAGACGTAAAGAAGACTTTGTACTTTGTCACGCCTTTCCCAGACTCTGCAGGTAAAGTGGAGGAGCGCCGTGCTCTGACCCGTCTCCCCATATTCGTAATCTTCCACGGCATTGCGCACGAACGTGGAGTGCCACCCTCTTTCACCGGTACGTCACCCTCTCGTTGTTTTGTAGGGACCACCGCCTACCCAAACTCTTTCGACAAACCAGGATTCATCCGGCAATGGCCAGCTCTTCCCCGTTTTGGCATCTTCCTCACAGTGTCCGTCCTACCCGTAGCGTACGTTGCGGAGGGAGATCGCTATGTGGTTGGACGGGTCGAGACTCTGCCCGGTTTCTACGGCGTTGCGCGTTACCTTGGCTTCCGTGATGAACCGACACTCCACATCGACGAGATTGTGACCAAAATCAATGAACTTGAGACTCGGCGCGCACCAGCAGGAGCTGAGCAGATTATGAATCAACTTGTGGACTACTCGCGTAGACCCACGCATGTGTACGTATTTCCCGCATTTAATCACAACGGTACTAATCCGCGAGACGCAGGGTGCCTCACTACGCGGTCCGAAGCAAAGGCTTGGAGATGGGTCGAATCACGCCAATCATGAACTACTTACGTCGAGTTCTTGTGGAAGAGATTTATGGACGGCTCAGTAAGGCATTCCTCTTGCATGAAGACCGGACACTGACTCACGTGGGGTAGGCATTATGTTCCCTGACTCTGAGGGCTGGGTGGCCCCGGCGGATGAGTAGGCTTTAGCCACCTTTACCGCGCCGAGACGTGCTGACCTAGTTGTTTCAAAGGATCGTACACATTGGTGTGACTGCAAACATATGATAGTGGTGAATGAGGGGATTATTTTGGAAGTCAGATTTTTGGATCATGTATTCTGTTTGATGTGAACGAAACAACTCGATAAGGTTTGACAGCTGGTGTGATCGTGATTGATCCTGTTTGTGGCTTAAAAAAAATTCTTGTGGGGCGCCTAGGTCCCATGGAAACTCCCACTCTTACAGTAAATGGGGTATCAGAAGAATTGGCCAGTCACTGGATACATAATATTAAACACTATCGTCCTATAGACTCTACCCAACCCTCCTAAAAGTAAAATACCAGAGCCAAAGGAAGGTCGTCAAGTCCCAATTGTGGAGATCTAGTTACAAAGCGAGGGTGCCCCCAAGGGCGACTCCCACAATGGTAACCAGGACGGTAAAGATTGGGAGCTGCTCAATGGGAGTAACGGCACCAGACTTGGACTTGGACGAAGGGGTGGACGAGGATTTCGAAGTACCGTTGGTGCTCTGAGCGGAAGATGCAGAAGACGATGATGCTAGGGATTGACATTGTGTCAGCGGAACAGGTCATGTACGAGAGAAAGACGACGTACTGCCGCACTCTTCCTGCTGAAGGGCAAGAGCGGTTTGCTGGTCTTGGGCTGTGCAGTTAGCCTGGAGGCAGGCGGCCGCCGTTGCCTGGAAGGAAGCACTTTTGCAGACACAAGAAAAGTCGGTGCTGTAAAATGGGGGGGAAAAGACGGGCGGGGTCAGGAACAGAGGAAAATATTTTTTTACAAGGCACGACGGGGACAACTCACTATGAGGTACAAGTGCTGTTGGCAACGGCTTGTTGGGCGCAATTGAGGACACAAGCATCGAGATTCTGGGCAGAGACGCCAACTGCGGCTGCGAGAGCGAAAGTGAAGAGAACGCGAAGGGGGTTGAGGAGCATGGCGGTTGGATACGAGTGAAAGAGGAGGTGGGAGATGGTCTGATGCCAACCGTTGATCAATGCATTCGTTATGAGTTTAAATATTCTTTCTCCGAGACCACGAGACCGGCGCGTTTTTCGCCTTGCGTTTCGTGTGATTTACACCGTTTGGGGTCGTCCCCGCGGTCAAAACGGAAGCGAAAAGAAAATGGTCTGAAACAAGTAAGCCATTGGCCATCTATTACCCCGCATTCATCCTTCTCTCTCCTATTCGTCCGACTCGGACTCCGTCTTTCCACTGTCCGACCCGCACACACGTGCCCACTTGCACCATGTCCCCCCAGAAGTGCAACGGATATTGCCGTGAAAATATAGCCATCGGATCGTTCCATCAAGCGGGTGGAATCAGAAGAACCGTGTTATCGGTTGATGCCCGGGCGTATTGCTGTATGGCGCACCATTCATCAGACCATGAGGCCTGCGACATGCCTGGCCGAGAATCTAGAGGCAAATAAAACGTGAAGAGGCAGGGTAGGTTAATCTAACAGTGTAGAGCATAAGGGGTGCGTATTTTGAATGAAGAGTACGGTGCGTACGATGATGGGAATGTCGCGCGTTTTCCGGCTATCAAATCTCTGTCTCACAACAGTTGTCCTTTATGTGGCTCACACCCGTGGCTGCATCACCCCACATATAAACACACGGACATATCTCGCCAAGTTGATCATTACCCCGGGTGGGTCCAGGCAAGCGAACTCATGAATGTAAAGCTCGGAGAAGCTGGGACAATTTTGCCGCTGTCAGATCGTCAAAATGAATGGTAGTTGCCAGGCAAATACAACACACACGTACGCTCTTATGAAAAGTTTTATACTCCTGGTGTTGATATTTTGTAGGCGCTGGAAGGTACAGTATATTTATATATATACGGTACATGGCACTGTCTTGTCTACCATTCGGTTTATGGCATAATATCAACGCCCTGACATGCGGAATGAGCGCTGTCAACTATCCTCGAGGTTCACATGTTCACAGCCGGGCGCCGTGGCAAATCCTGTCCCTCAATAAGGACGAGGCCCTGGATCGAATACATAGACTACGGGCGCAAGAGTCGAAATGTCGAATCCATCAAGGTGCTGTCATCACCCAGGGACGAGATGCCATTCCTGTCATTTCCGAACAAGACACCACACCCACACCACCGCTTAGTTTAGCCCTGAACGTCTTTCGCCGCGTTTTAACCAGGGCCATAGCTACCAATTCTCACACCATTTATGTACAAGTATTCTTCTCTCATTCATTCTACAACTGAGGACAGGGCGCCAAGAAAATTCACTTGGGCCAAACCTGAAAAGGAGGCAATGGCACTCCAATAACACCGCCCACGTTGCGTCACTGACGCGCAGTTACGTACAACAGAAACTCGTGTTGTGCTGCCATTTCCGGTGAGGGTCACCACACGCTCACGACAATAAATAGGCCGCTTTCCCCCCATGCCCAACTTGTTGGTCACCCCTTCTCACCAGCAGACAAAACGATGCGCCTCACCCTTCTACTTCTCCTCTCCTCTCTCTACATCTTCGCCCAGGCCCAGTCCCCTTCGGTACCAGGTAATCGTCCTCTTATTTACAGAATGAACTCGCTTCTGACAGAGATTCACCCATAGCGGACACTACAAGTGCTGTTGCACCTTCGGACACAGGGACATTCGCCCCAGGCACCGATACGGGTACTGCCGCGGGCCCGGATACGGGCACAGACACGGGTACCGACTCGGGCACGGGCGTTGCTACCCCCTCTGGACCCGCCGGTCCAGCCACCAGCGGGCCCGCCACGCCTATAACTACTAGTGCTGCGGTTGCCACATCGACCCCGGTCGTCACCCCTACAGCACCGCCGCCTACGACCTCGCCTTCCTCGTCAAAGGCTTCGGGTTCGGGTTCGGGTTCGGGTTCGGGTTCGGGGTCGACCGCCGCAGCGTCAAGCAGCTCGGCGAGCAGGGCTGCCAGTACATCCTCGACGGGCAATGCAGCGGCATTTGCCATGCCCACGAACGCTGCCGCTCTGGTAGCAGGGGGAATCGGCGCCCTGGTCGCTATTGTCGCGTGATGCAGCGAGTTTTCTGTTGGCGTGGACTTCTTTCTGACGTGACGATTGCCACATGATTTGTCAAGGACATTTGCGTACTCTGTACGGACTCTGTAGATAGCTAGTATCTTGGGTGCTGTGCATTTTAGTACGTGTTGTGCCAATGAAGGATCTCCAGCGTAATGGGATAAAGAGATGAGTGTGCCGTTTGCCAATGCCAAGAGCAGCTGCAACAGTGTCATGGCGATGACAGAGGCGTCCACTTGAATGCAACACTTTTCTTTTCCTCAACTACAGGTTCTGTATGCCATTCACAAAGGCCAGACCCAGGCGGAATGGCTACCCATAGGGGCCCATTTTTTTCCATCCACGCTGGCGGTGAACGCGAGGATCCCGACCAAGATCTGCAGGACGGACGCTTTGCCTCGTCCCAATGCATGGCCACTGACTTTCAGGCGGCGGAAATATTCTTCGATGACTTTTGCTCTGGTTCGTCTATCTACCCATTACTTATCCACGTCAAGAACAAGAATAAATATATATAACTTTCAATCTCAGGGGGTACCTTCTCTTCTTTGTCTCCCACCACGGGCAAGTCGTTGCGACTAATGTTCGTTCGTTGCTCGAGTGTACTGATCGATTATTCCAACGGAAGGGAGCATATCTATGATCGAGAGTACCCCGACCTCGAGTCCCATGCATTCTACTACACCGAATTCTACTGCGCAACGAAGCCCGACCACAAGCAGTGCCTCTTCCACCGCTTCCGTCGTGTCGTCGACTACCTCACCAACTCCACCCACGGCAAATCACGCACTGCCTGGCCGTACTCCTATCAGTGGTCCACTCACTAACGCTGGATTCGCGGTAGCTCTTGCATTCTTTGCGTGGTGATATCGCTCTGGCGCAGGCCAGCCACTCTTTTTTGTTGCTGGTCAGGCACGTCAGGTCAGACTTGTACAACGCGAGTGTAGGTGTTATCTTTTTCCCCTGGGCTGATATTGAAATGGACAAGAACGCTTTGTGTATGGTCTATATGCCTCGTAAAAGTAAAAATCCTTTCAGGATTGATTCTGCATTTGAAAATGAGGGTACTGTACATATGTGTATTTCAGAGGAGTGCGCGATTTGCTTGAGTGGCAAGAACTGTAATCTAACCCGAATTCCGAAACTCCGCCCAAGAGCGGCAAACCACCCAAATAACCAAAAGCCCATCGTTCGTCGACGCTCGAGGCATTCAACCATCACAACCTGTGAGTTTCGAATCTCCATTCATTCACCAGCTGCCTTTATGGCTGTTGAGACCCGTCTGGGTGGATTCTTGCGGAAAGGTGGCTGGATGCACGAATCACAAGTGGGATGACGTGACTAGTGCTGACCGTTCTTCTCAATAGCAGTTTGACCTGACCTGGTAAACCGCAGTGAACAAGTGAATAAGTGTTGTGCTTGTCGATTGATTCTATCATAACGGCCCCTTTAGACAACTTTTCTCTCCCTCTCCAAAACCAAAATGATCATTTCCAAGGAGAACAAGCGAACCATCTACCAAAACCTCTTCAAAGGTCCGTCCTCGTACCATCCCTACCTCGTTTTCGCGTGCTTGCTCAGCTCACGTCACGTTCCAACATCCCACGCACGCACGCACGCACGCACGCAGAGGGTGTTCTCGTAGCGAAAAAAGACTTCAACGCTTCCAAGCATGAGGAGCTCGACGTTCCCAATCTCGAGGTGATCAAGGCGCTCCAATCGCTCACGTCCCGCGGCTACGTCAAGACGCAGTTTTCGTGGCAATGGTACTACTACACGCTCACGCCCGAAGGCGTAGAGTACCTCCGCGAGTGGCTTCATCTCCCCGCCGAAGTCGTCCCCGAGACCCATCGCAAGCCCGTTCGTTCACGCCCTGCTCAGGCACGCCCTGGCGGTAGCGGTGGTGGTGGCGAGGGAACCTACCGTGCTCCTCGGGGGGACCGCGAGGATTACCGTCGACGAGACGACGGTGGCAAGAAGGATGGCGCACCAGGAGAGTTCCGCCCGCAGTTTGCTGGTGTCGGTCGTGGGGGTCCTCGGGAATAGACATGTGACTATCGCGGTGGGGCGGGTATTATCGCCTATATATACACTTGCAAACGTTGTGCCCAACTACCACGGCCACTTCTCAATGTCTCATCCGTTTTCCACCTAATATGCCCTTCTTAGCCACTGATTTTTCATACAACCGCATTGAATCGCATCGCATTCCGTGTGCTCATCGCTCATCACTGGGATTGTAACCTATCTCCGTTTTACGGAGAGATCCGGCAGAGAGAAATACGCCATCAACACCTTGGAAGATGTTTCATATAGTCATCGCCTTCAGATGACTGTAGTGTAATATAATATATATACATCTTCTCCTGCGTACCGAAGAACATCTGTAAGATTGTACAGCGCATGACGCGCCAGAAAAAAAGTGCAATTAATGTAAAATCCGACTACGCAAGGGGAAATAATTATCACAGGTTTTTTACTCCACGGTGCGCCGAGGTAGGGGGGCATATAAGATCAAGTGTGCATAGAGGAAGAGGCAAAAGTACGACAGTCGAGTAGTAAGGATGTGGCGGCCACGTGCATGCAGGGAGGGGGGTCATGTCATTGTTGGAAAGGAAAGTATGGACAGTCGTATGCAGACCGTGGTAAGGAATCGGAGAAGGGGAGAGGAGGGAGTGTGCAGGGAATGAGGAGTAAGAGAGGCGCAACGTTTATAAACCTAGAGTGGAACAGAGAAGGAAGTTTAGGCTGTAGGCTGGGGGCCCACCTTGTACCTTACCTAGCTGGCTACCTAGTTAGGGCTTAGCCAGGGTAGTTGACCGTGGGAAACACACGGAGCAGGGACAAGGTGCGCAAAAGCGGGGAAGATGATGATGCGATGAATAGATGTGTGTGTTCATGAGGTAGATATATGGAGACATTGCAAGGGCGTTAACTTGAGCTACAAGGAACGTCAGCACACTGAATCATGCCCTAGGGGATGGAGATGGCACACTGACAATGGAGCGATTCGTATCCAATCCACGAGAGATGTGAGAAACAGTGAAGATAAAGTACAAGGAAGGTCACGGCGGGAGGCATCATAGGATACCCGACTCCTTGAGAGCATTCTGTAGAATTGTCTCTTTCACAGTGACGAAAACCAATCTGATGTTAGATGTGTCGGTGGCCTGCGTGATACTGAATTTATGCCAGTTAACCACAAGTAGGAAAAACAAGTGGAGGAGAGTACGGACTGTGGGTACACGTTTAGCCGTGCGCGATTTGCCTGCATAAACCGCCAAAGAATGTATTTAGCGCCCTTGTTGACATCCGCGCCACCAGTATACTCGGGAAAGAACCTGTCTAGGGGAACCTGAGCAAAATTAAGGTCAGAAGATGCTGGAAGAGGGGAACGGATAGACAGGGTGTACCTTGGGGAGCTTGGTTTTGAATACATCAATCTTGTTTAGGAAGAGAATGATTGAAGTGCGCAGGAACCATCGTGAATTGATGACTGACTCGAAGAGGACGAGAGACTCTGCCATACGATTCTACGATGATGGATGGATGATTGATTAGTCGGGAGATTCGGTGATGCCGTGTTACACACCTGGTTCTTCTCCTCGAGTAGGACCTGATCATATTCGGACAATGCTGTACAGAATATGATGCTTGTGACGCTCTCAAAGTTGTGTATCCACTTTTTACGCTCAGAGCGCTGGCCGCCAACGTCGACCATGTGTATTGATAACTGGCCCATACTGAAGCGAGTCTCCGTGATGGCCGTCGTCTTTGCTCGTGCACGAAGGACATCTTCCTTGGAAGGTACATAGTTGCTGGCTGCTATCCGACTTGCTTCCGTGAAGAAGCTGCATGGATGCACAGTAAGCACACGGAAGGGACGAAGCGATAAATTGCGATTCACTAGTTGGCACTATCCATCAAATAGAACCTTGACGAATTCTCCATTAATGCGGGTATGATTTCGTCTGACCATACTTCCTGCACAGCTTTAGCGATGTCGGGACTGAAAGTGAATTGTGGATTGTCGGTAGCCAGCGGGTAGCTCATGATACGATCGCAATTCGTCTAGAAGACCGAACGAATGGGTAAGATATACAGAGGGGAAAGAAAAAAGAGGTCCGCATTACTTTGTTGGTGGAAGTGAGAGGTTCGAGGTTGAACTTTCCCAAGGCCTGAACCACATCGCGGGCACTTTCCAGGAGATTTTTCCATATTAGTGGTCGGAAGGCGAGAAGCTCGTCACGGGTGTAACCATTCTGGTGAATGATCTTCATTTGCTTGACTATTGTCGACTTTCCGGACTCGCCGGAACCTTAAGGGGGTACACGATGAGAATGTATGCGCAGATATTGGGCCGTCGAGAGTTGGAAAGGAACAGATAAGGTCATTGCGGACGACCTCTACATAGGTATGAGCGCGGGTACTGCGCCTCGGGCAGAGGTCATGAGCGAGTGGTCCCGTGACGCGCGAATTGGACCACCATCGACATCCTTTGTCCGTTACTCTGGGGAGAGCATCCCCAGAGAATGTTTTTTTTCTCTGCAAGAAATGGGAGGAGAGGGGAGCGTCATTTACGCACCGAGTAATAAGATCTTGCATTCTCGCTTGTATCTCTTCGAGTCCTCTTCGATCTGACGGTCTATCATGTCTGAGCGGGCCTTTCCCTCTGCTTCCTGGCTATTCGAGGCACAATTACCCATCTTTGATGATGGATAGGGATAGGCGTGCGTAGGGTTTGGTTGAAGATGGGTGGTTCTAAGACGGTGCGAGAGGAGAGGAGAGAAGGAGAGGGGAAAGGAATGGAGTAGGGAGAGAGGAAGGGAGGGAGAGAAAGGAAGAGGTGGCGGGACAGGGTGAGATGGCGGGTGAGGAGGACGAGGCAAGGCGAGGAAGGGGAAGGGGAAAGGAAGGGCCCAGGGAATGACTATTGACGGCAAGTTTAGCGCGACAGCTAGACTGGTCCCCACGGCCCGCCGACGAGTCGGGTCCATCCCTGGTTACATTATCCTTGTCCTGTATTACTTCATCCCTGTCCCTCCCATTGTTGTCCTTTTTACACTCTTTCCTTGTCCTCTTTCCACCCTAGCTACATCCCTGATGGTACCAGACTGCACCGTCCTCCTCAACATCAAGTGTGCGGTACGCGAAGCGCAGGGCAATCCCGGGTGGTTGATGATGCCAAAAAGTCGAGCTTGATCTGGCAATTCCGAGATGGGTCAAATTAGATCAAATCGCGGTTTTCATTTATCCTTCTTTCATACACACCACCGACCCGGCTCTCCGCTCACTCACCTCATGCTCCAATATATGCGCAAGTTTCGGACTTGTCAGTGGAATCGTGTATCGTATATATTGAATTCGTCGAAAATATATCTAACCGTCTATCGAAGGGAGGAGTCCAGAGCAAGTTGGGATTTGCGCAGTGAAATGCAGTGAGGTGCGGACTCATGTGTCAATCAGAAGCTGCCATGTCATGTCGCCTGCCGGAACCTTTGATTTGAGCCCTTACGCACGTGTCAATTATCGGCTGGTGTCGGCACTAATTTCCTCTTTCGTCATGTCCCTAGATCCGCTCGAAGTGCATCTGACTAGTGATAAGCCGGCTAAGAGCAAGGTACACTTCAAAGAGCCTGAATCCCCTCATCAAATACCACCCATCCATTTGCTTCCTACCTGTTCTACGTCACAACCGACGATATCTCATTCTTAGACAACTTGCCACACATTTACTCTCGTCGAACACTCCAGTTGGAGTCGCCGGGGGGCAGAGAATGCGCCATCTTTGCGGCTGTGGGGGTATACGGAAACAGAGAGACGTCTTCTTGAGGCCATACTCGCCGTACTCGCGGATGACTGACTCGATACCGGTCATGCGTCCGATAGTGACTCCCGTGGTCTTGCCGTTTTTTGACTATAACAAGGCATTCTTCGCCGTTGGCATCGAGCAACTTCAGGCTGCGTAGTTTGGCCTCTTGACGACGCCTTTGACTTGCAGGAGGCCGCCGAGCGGATATTCAAAGTCCAATTGGCCTTCGGGATCAGGGTGCATCTTGAGAACAAAGTCTGCACACGAGATCTTGCTGCCTGCATATAATAGTCAGACCAGATGACCTTGGTAAGACAGATCGAAACGAACCGAGATAGACAACATTGCCCTTGTGAACATCTCCCAATCGATCTTGTCGAGGTCGATCGAGATCGATCAAGGCCCCATCCTCCCTGAGATGCTGGGGCCGGTAGCGAGGGAGGTGGGAGGGGCGTGGAGGACGTAACCGAGCACGCGCTGGCTCGGCGTGCTCCAGTGCTTGGCAATGTCACCATGGACGTCATTCACGTCCGAGATCGTCTGCCTCACATTCGCCAACTTTGCCTGGTAGTCCTTCCGTGCTCTAGTTCTTCTGGCCTTCTCGCCCTCAACTGCCTCCCCAAAATAATCGAACTCCTCCTAGTACGTCCTGACGAAGATGAGCTCGCGGCCGATTTTGTTCGTCACGCCCTCAAGTGTGGGCTTTGCTGTCGAGGATGACAATGTCGACACGACGCTGGCTGGGCTTCTTGCGAGAAGTGCGTGCGGTGGGAGAGCGACGTGGCGGGTGCTCAGAAGGAAGACCCTCTCGCTCTGGCTGCTCTCGCGGAGGTATAGGGCGCCTGAGCCTTCGAAGTGAGGAGTGTCTTTGGGGCGATATGAACCCCGAGAAAGGGTGTGAAGGGTACCGGATGTTGGCGATGGGGTCTGCGGAGGGGTCGTGTTCAAGAAGCCGTGGTGGGCCACTAGATCGGATGTAGTGAGTCTCCCTGAAGGCGATCTCGATGGTCGAGGAAGTCAGCGTTGGCCTAGGATTTGCTTGCAGCCGATGGCCGCACCTCGAAAGATAGAGCCAATCCAGAGGTAGACTGGACCAGCTTGCACTCCTCGGCAAAGCGGACAGTCCCAGATGACTCCAACGGAATCGAGGGATTCATAGACTTCTATGTGCAGTGTGGGCCTCGGAACCCTGGGGCATCGGCCACTCGTCGCCAGTTCGGTAGATGCAGATGGGATTAGTAGGAAGGCCGTGAAGTCAGAGACAGTCCCGGGGTAGGACTGAGTACTGAGCGGTGGTGGTGGGAAAGACGGGCGAGCAGTTGCACACTTGCTGAGTAGCCTAGCCACAGGAGAATTTGCTCCTAATTTGGCTATATCATAGTGGCATGTTACGTAAAAGGGTTCGATGGACATTGCGGCAGCACGCAAAAGGCTACTCGTAAAAGACAGGCGTGAACATGCCAGTGACAGGTAGTGGCAACAAAAAGGAAAGAAGAAACACACAAGGATCGAAAGCAAGCATAGCGAATAAAGATACCCCACATGCACAAAACCGTTCTTCACAAAAAGAAAAATGCAAAATGCAAAATGCAAAAAAAAAAAAAACAGGAAAAATTGCACCACGACAATCTATCTCATGTAGATCATGCTTCCGCACACGCAGTCGTCACAGTCGTCGCAGTCGCGGTCGTCGTCGACGGCGTCGCCTGGTATGGATGTACGACGCCCTTGAGCAAGACGCAAACGTTCTTGACGAGCTCGTTCGCCTCGTCCCGCTCGAGGGCGCTCAGCTTGAGCTCCTGCTCAAAGCTCGCGCGTGCATGCGCATCCACATCCACCTCATGGTCGACGACGTCGGCCGCCGCGACGTACGAGAGCTTCTCCCGCGCTCGCTCCGACTGCGTCGCAGCCTCGGCCACGGTCATCTCGAGCTCGTCGATACGCGCGTGGGCCTCGTGTAACCGGCTGAGCGCCACTAGCAGATGAGCGTCGCTTGTCCGCCACCGTCTAGGGTCCTCCGCCGCCGCGCATGCGCTGCGACTTCCAGGCTCGCCTATCGGTAAAAAGGAGGATGGATTAATATTCCCAAGCGTATTCCTCGGTTTGGAATCGACTTACCGTTACATTGGCCCATATTTTGGGGGTCTGGAGAATGATAGCGGCACGACCGTGAGGGACATGTGGTGACATTGAATCAGCACAGCACACACTCACTGGACAGCAATTGTCTATCGCGTGGTGGAACCTGCGAGATCGAATCGTCCAGATCAACCGATCGCTCTCTTTCCTTGCCTTTGGCCTCATCAGGAAGCCAGCCCGACGATCCCGAGGACGGAATCACCATCTCCTGCGCAACAAACCCGGGATCAAAACGACTGCACCGGCTCTGGCTCGGGCACTGGCTTGGCGGCTGTGACGATGGCGCTGCCTCATCGCTAGAGCCCTCAAACTTGGAGGTGTGGTAACCGCGACCGCGCTCCTCGGGATCCGCTAGCAACGACGCGCGGAAATCCGCCAGCCCGTCTTCCTCCTGCTCTTCTGGCGCGAGGAGTTCAAACGAATCCGCGCGCTCGAGCATGAGCAAATCGCGTCTGGATGGTGGGAGCTCTGAACCGGAGGGAGGAGGGGAAAGAGCAGCAGCGTCGTCCGGCTTTGCGTCAAGCAAGCCGTCTGACACGCGGTTCCAACGCTTGAGGAACCAAACCATCATGCGGCGCGCTGCAGGCACGGGTCCGCCAAAGATGGGCGGGCCAAAGATGCGGCCGATGTCCTCAAAGGTGATGCCGTTCTCAGGACAGAGCGGCACCTGGGTGAAGAACGCGCAGAGGTAGACGATGAGCGAGAAGCTGTGCGTGGGGAGCAGGCGCAACAGGTCGCGCGCTACGGCCACCTGCCCTGTCTCGGCCGCCTCGTCCTGTGCCGCTCGCAGGCGCGCCTTTTCAAAAAGGACGCGGCGCGAGGGTCGCGAGGGCCGCTGCCCTGTCTGGAAGAAGCGGGTGCGTAGGTCCTCTTCCTCGTCCTGCTCCTTCCTCATGCGCTCATCTTCGCGTTTCACGCTCGGACGGACGGACCAGTTCCAGAAGGCGTTGAAGAGACATGGAGTTAGGACGGGCTCGGGAAGATCCTTGAGGTAGGTGAGGAGGAGCGCGCAGATATCCGGGGTTGATTCCGCACGTAGGTTCATGCCCTCGCCAAAGGCGGGAGGGGTGTCGAATAGGGTGCTCAGTTCGTGGTGTCGTTGGCGATTGGGGAGGTCGCGGAAGAGACCACTTTTGTAGATGCCTGTAAGAAAGCTCTATCAAGAGGCGATAAGGAGATTGAAGATGGATACTCACCTGTGCGATACAACTCTTCGACGCATAGAAAGACGACGAGGGGCAGATCATGCCTGTATCCACCTAGAATGGCAGTTGCGGGTGCGCGAAGGATGCTCTCGTTCAAAGGGACCCCAAAAATGTCTGCAAACAAACATGGAAACACGATCAACCCAAGCCCAGCGCGAGGACAGAGAGGGCAGGGCAGGGGCGCAATTTCCAAAATCAAATAAAAGGGCACGAACGTGTATTCTCATCACTGTCCGAGGACTCCTGGCCCGCGCGCATCCTGGCCATCCGACCGCGCTCGCGTTCTCTCCGCGCGCGCTCCTCGACATCGTGGTGGTAGAGCTCGTTGATCTGCTCGGCTTCGACGTAGTCCCGGATGTCCTTCCCGTCCCTACGAAGAGCGCGCTTGATGCGGAGGACGAGCTGCAGGTGGGGCCACTTGGGCGCCAGAGATGGCGGAGGGCCATCGCCGCGCGGCTGGTGAGGAGAGCTTGGAGGCAGCTCATCGCGGATGCGCAAGAGAGCGGTGGGTGCGCGACCGCACGCGCGCTCGAGACGGTCGCACTCTGTGTCGATCCTAGGGATCGAAGAGACGACGGCAGGGAGGGATACGAAACGTGCACGTGCACCGTGAGTGACACTACTGCCACGATGATGGAGGGACGAGAAGGAGGAGGATGGGAGGCGGGGGCCGTGGCCGTAGATGACGTCTGGCGCGGAATGGCGGAGATGGCGCGACGAGGACGAGGATGAGGGCTGATCGGTAGCGGCGGTGGTGGGATCTACACCGTTGAGGGAGTTTTGGTGAAATTTGGTACGGGGGAGGTAATAGGGAAGGGGGTAGGGTGAGGAGGTGGGGGAGAGGGTGGGGGAGATGGAAGGAGCAGATTCGCGAGAGTGTCTGTGAGCACCGAGGTACCGACGACCTGCGTCGCCTTTGGGATCTATGATGAAGTTGTGAGGCATGTTGGGGAAAACCTGAGGCCAGCAGGAAGAAAGAGAGTAGAGTACATTTGGGCAGGGGATACTTGGGCGGGCTAGGGCTATGATAAATCTAGACCAAGACG
>QLOT01000174.1:0-21533 GCA_003313875.1 Russula aff. compacta
AGGGCATCCTAGAAGCCATAGTCCATGTGGTATCGCGTGCGCCGGACCGTGACCGCATAGCCGGTCCACGCGTTCCGAATCCTAGAGAGAACATCCATCATCTATACTTACCGATCCTCAACGCCTCGTCTGCCCTCTGGAGCTTCACCAAGCTCCTTCCTTGGGCTTCTTCATCGTCCGTCTGCCCTCAAAGACCACGCCTGGCCTCATCCTTGGGTTCTAACCTCGACTCCTGATGTCCCCGCGGTTCACGTAGCCCTGTGGCTAGCCGCGCCGTGACATCACCCTCCTCCTAGATGGAAACCGCACTGCGGTTGAGAGCGTCGGCGAGGGACGCGGTGCATTGCTCCAGACTCTTGAGCTGGTTGTCCTTTTCCACAATTTCTTCGGCCACGGTGTCAAGGGCAGTGAAGCGCACACTGCCACAGTAGATCGCATCGACGGGGCCGCACATAGTGGGGTAGAGGTGCAGGATCCCTTTGCGCGCGACAATACATTCACGACCGTGCGCGCAAATGCGCCAGGGGTCGAAGTCGCTATCGACGTTGTGCTGCTCCTGGAATTCTTTGACGATCTGTTGCTGCAGATCGGAGCGGCGCTGGCGGCGATTGGAACAGTAGGGATGACTGGTGGCGGTGGAGGTGAACGGGCTCGTGGACTTGAACTGAGGCATGACTTAGCTGATGGGATCTTAGAAGTTTTGATGGTAGTGGCAGTAACGTTCACGGCAGAAGTAAGAGTGTTGGAGGGCGTGCACGTGTGTGATGTGAGGCTTGCAGCGATGGGAGAGGGGGCGCGTGAGGTCTCTGCTTGGACAGGAGCAGGGCTTAAAGTCGTGAAACTTGTAGGATGTGTAGGGGGCTGAGCAAAGGAGGGATTGGAGGGAAAGCTTTTCGGGAAGAGGCATGAGGACTTAGCTGGTCGCTCTCTTTTT
Organism: Russula aff. compacta; assembly: GCA_003313875.1. Lineage (NCBI taxonomy): Eukaryota > Fungi > Basidiomycota > Agaricomycetes > Russulales > Russulaceae > Russula > Russula aff. compacta. The sequence continues at coordinate 935 of QLOT01000174.1, forward strand.
GTATTTCCTCTCATGCCTCCGTGGCAGGCTTCCTTCGGTTGGCGTAAGGAGGGTTTTGTAGGGCATGCAGTATTGTCTATGCCCGTGGATTTGCTCGAGGTTCCCCCAGACGCAACAGATGCCCCATGGGCAGATATTCCTTGGGTCCCAGTAGTGACCTGCGCCGTCGACTCTGCGTTGCCAGAACTCATCACTGAACGTGGGGGAAGACATAGGAACTTAGCGATGGCAGCGCGCATGCGCGTAGGTGGACGAGGTCGGGTGTCGGAGTCCTTCAATGGGTGCTTGCGGTGATATGCCTTTACCAAGGCATTGGCGAAGACCTGGTCAGCAGGTTCCCACGTATCGTCAGCTGCTGAGTAACCCTTCCAGCGAATGAGGTATTGAAGCTTCTTCTGCCGCCCGTAGAAGCGATGATTGATGACCTGCTCCACTTCATACTCCTCTTGGTCTTCAACTATTTCCGGTGGCGGCCGTTGATAGTTCTTCCCATGTTCCAAGGTTTCTTTGTAAGGCGTTAGCAAGGAGGCATGGAACACCGGGTGGATGGTCCACGCAGCAGGCAGTTCCAGTTTGTAGGCGACCGGGGAGATTTGTTTAAGGACTTTGAAGGGGCCGTGACGCTTAGGAGCAAGTTTGGCTGATTGATATGGGAGCGTGAGGAATTTAGCTTCAAGCCAGACTTGTTCTCCTTCCGTGTACTGTGCGGGAGGTGTTGTCTGCGCTGTTTGGTTGAGGGCTTGCACCGCTGCGTTCCTATGTTCTTTGAGGAGCATCTGTCTGTTTTCTGCTATCGCATTGTTTGTTTCTGGGGTGATAGCTTCTGCTGCCGTCGGTGTGTATCCCAGTAACATGTCGTGAGGACTCAGCTTTGTGGTGGCATTTGGCCACCTATTGTGCACAAAGGACGCGATGGGGAGCCATTCATCCCAATCGTCCTGTCGTGCCGTCGTGTAGAGGCGCAAATACTGTTCTACCCATTGGTTTTTGCGCTCTGAGAGTCCGTCTGTCTGCAGATGGAAAGCTGTGCTGATGTTTCGACTGATCTTTAACTTGGTGGTGAGGGCGGTGGCGAAGTGTGATGTGAAGCGTGGGTCTCTGTCTGAAATCATTCTAGAGGGCACTCCGAACCAAGGAAAGATGTGCTGAAGGTATAACTTAGCTATGCCTTCGCCGGTGATTGTCGTATTGCAGGGGATAAACAGTGCCGCTCGTGAGCATCCTTGGTCTACTACCGTTAGTATTGCGTCCTTGCCATTTGACGTGGGCAGTTGGGTGATGAGATCCATAGCAATGGTGTTGAATGGATGTTCACTGGGGTCTCCTGGGATGCGATAGAGTGGTATCTTTGTCTTTGAAGTGCGTATCTTGTTTTGTTGACATGCGGCGCATCCCTTGACATAGTGTTCGATCCAGGCGTTCATGCCTGGCCACCAGTAGTGTTGCGCAACCAGAGCGATCGTATTATCTCTTCCTGGGTGTCCTGCAGTCGGTGAGTCGTGATATTGCGCCAGAATATCACGTCTTAGCTGTATGTCGGTGGGTACCGCCCACTTATTGTCCTTTACATATCCCTCGGGTATCTTCCTTATCCCTTTCGTGTCACACCATTCTTCCATTTCATTGTGCTTCTTTTCCTGCGCTTCTATGACTTGACCTTGAATCCCTCGTGGTGTGGCGATCGTGGTTTTGACAAACAGTTCGGGGGGGATGAGTGTGACAGCCTCATTGTCGTGTTCCCCTTTGTCCACTCCTGGTGGTCTTGACAGCATATCTGGTGCTGTGTGGATTTTGCCAGGGACGTGCTTGAAGACAAGGTTGAAGTCTTGGAGGTCTGAGAACCATCGCGCGACGCATCTGTTGACCTTTCTTGGTGTCTTCCAATGTAGGAGGTTAGCGTGATCAGTGAGGATGGTGACAGGAAGCTCCATAGCTGCAAGGTGCGCTCTGTACTTCATGAGCGGCATATAGACCCCTAAGAACTCTCTTTCATAGATGTCGTAATTGCGTTGGGTTGGTGTGAAGGTGGCCGAGTAGTATGCGACGGGGCAGAGCATTGGTTTTTGGGTGCGAGGGTTGATTTCTCCCTCCTGCGAGAGTATGGCTCCCACGCCGTATGCTGAAGTGTCTGTGGCGAGGAAGAAGGCTTTGGTATAGTCAGGTTGCCGTAGTATAGGGCGGCTACACATGAGTGTCTTGAGATGTTCAAAGGCATCTTGGCACTCTTTCGTCCATTTGAAGATCGTGCTTTTCTTTGTCAATTGTATGAGGGGGCGTGCAATATTGGAGTAATTTTGGACAAAGTATCTGTAAAACCCGGTGAAACCTAGGAAGGCACGCACGTCAGTAACGTTCTGCGGTGGTTGCCAGTCCGCGACGCCCTTTAGCTTAGCTGGGTCCATTTGTACTGTGCCGTCCTCTAGTACAACTCCCAAGAATTCGATCTTGCGTTGTTCAAAGGTGCACTTCTCTGGCTTGAGGTATAGATCGTGCTGTCGTAGTTTTTCCAGTATGCGGTGGACGCATTCTTCATGGAATCTTGGGTCGTCTTTGGTAGCGATCAGTATGTCGTCCATGTAGACGACCAGCCATCCTTCTGCCATTTCCTGGGTAAATATTGTGTTCATCATGGTTTGGAACGTCGCTGGTGAGTTTGTTAGCCCAAAGAACATCACGGTAGGCTCAAACAATCCTTGGTTAGTGATAAACGCAGCCTTCCACTTGTCTCCTTGCTTGATGCGAACGTTATTGTATCCCCATCGTATATCGAACTTTGTAAAGAGCTTTGCGCCTTGCACCTTTGCTATGAGTTCCGGGATGAGTGGTAGTGGGTAGCGATTCTTGATGGTCCACTCATTGAGGCGTCTATAATCCTGTACTGGTCGTAACTTGCCATCCTTCTTTTTGATGAAGAAGAAGGGTGCTGCATAAGGACTCTTTGACGGGCGGATATACCCCTTCGCCTGCTGCTCCTTCACAAAGTCGAGGAGCGCCTTTTGTTCATCTTGGGTGAGCTGGTATACTTTCCCTGGGATCGTCGCAGGGGCATTGGGCTTCAGTTCGATTGCATGGTCCCAGATTCTTGTATCTGGGAAGCGTTGCGCTGCTTCTTCACTGAAGACATGGGAGTGACGCTTGTACTTATCTGGTACTTCCTTACTCCCCTTTTGCGACCCTGCTTGCTCCGCCAGTTTTGATGCCATTGTTTGTTTTTTGTTCGTGATGGGGCTTTCTTCTGACACTTGAACCTTTGCTATGTATAATGAGCCGTTTGACGGCACATACGGATGGCGTACGGCCCGTCTTCCTGCTGGGGTGTTGTCACATGTGCCGATTTTCATCTTTTCTTTGTTTATCGCGCAAAGGATGAGGGGTAGCTGTTCAGCATCAATCCATCCTCGCGCCCAGTCGATGTTTGGTTGTGTCGCGGCGAACCAAGGATACCCTAGTATTATTCTTTGTTCCCCTAGGTTAGTGAGGAAGAAACGTAGCTTCGTTCTCTGTTGTCCCGTTTGCATCTCTAAATCCACATAGTGATTGATGCTCCTGTTCTTGTTCAGCGTGCCATCGACATTATATACTGGTCGTGGTTCCTTCAATCGTTTGGCTGGAAGCTTCAGTTGCCATGCATAGTCTTCATGAATGAAGTTCTCCGTTGCGCCAGAGTCTAAGAGTGTGATAGCTTCATCTCTCTTGTGTGTGAGATGGATGAAGGTACGCAGCTGTATAGACTTTCGGATTGAGAGATAGATGCCCTCTTTGTCGCTCCTCTTCCTCCATGCAGACTGGATCATCTCGCTATAAGGTTCTTGGTGTGCTTTGCACAAACGGGTAAGCACCGCATCGCGGTCTTCGATTGCTAGACCTTCCAGCTGATTACATAGGTCGTCTATCGAGGGGGTCGTTCCTAGACTTGTACTCGGCCCTCCTCCTTGGATTTCCTGTGGCGTCCCAAGCGTAGATTTGCTTTCTTCTGAGGATGATGTGTACGTACTGTGGGTGTTGTCAAACAGATATCCCTCCTCCTCTTGGGGTTGTTCAAATGATGTGGCCTTCCGGGTCTGCCACTGCCTAGCTTTCTTCTGACGTTTCCGCTCCTCCTTTGTAAGGATTCGAGGTCGGGCCTCATTCCTTCGTGATGGAATGAGCACATCTTGGGGGGTTCCCCTCACGTTAGTCCATATCGTGCCGTTCCTTTTGCACAGCTGCTGGAGAATTTTGTTTGCTCCCACGATCCTGATGGCCCTGTCCTTGGCCGCTTCATAGGTTTGAAACCTTGTGGGCATTCTTGCCTTCACATTTGAAGTGAGTCCTTGGATAAAGCGTTCCACGCGCTCTATTCCCTTCAGGGGTCGTTTGCCAGTATCATAAACCTTTTCAAAGTTGACAATGTACTCATCAATGAAGGGCCATTTCATCTCTAATCTGGCATCGCTCTGCCATCGTCCTTTCGGCACGAATTGCTCGAAGAAGGCTTGCACGAAGGTTTCACCCACGCGCGGGTCTTCACGGTCTTGCTTTTCCAGCCAGTCCAACTGTTGGTCGACCCATTCATCTACTGCTCCGCCTCTGATGTAGGCAAGCGTAAGGGCAGCTCTCGAAACTGGAGAGGCCAATGCTGGTTCGTCATCATGAGCCATAAAGTACGCTGCACATCAATAGATGAAGTTCTCAGCTTCGGAGGGGCTCCCCTCAAATATCTTTGGCATCTTTACCGCTGCTTCTTTTTCTAATGCGGCCTCCACCTCCTGTTGTTGTTCTTTCTTCATTTCTTCGGCCTCCTGCTTGAGGACTTCCTGTCGCATGTATTGTAGTACCATAGGTGGTAACATCGTGTCTTCCCAGTCTCTTGGGGAATCATGGATAGATAAGAAGTCGAGTCTAATGTCACCGGTCGATACCGTGACCCTAGTAAAGGCTAAAGCAATAAGTCGAACGCTCGCAAGTCCCACTTGTGAGGAAAGGTAAACAAGCCACGAATCTCCCCCTGGGGTGACTAGGTCACAAACGCTGTATTCTCCTAGACGAGGAGGCGTACAGGGTGGACAGGAGACTCGACTTAGAGAGTCTCTAGCCCAGCGCCTAATGCGCTTATATACCTCGGCCTTAAGGGCCGGTAGTCCAAACTATAGTACAGTAATGCGACAATAGTAAGCGTACAGTAATCAGGAACAAGAAGAGAGAATAATCAGTAAGCGACTAGACTGCTCACAAAGCAGAAGTCCTAATCCAGCGCACTGACTAAAGCGCTGACTGATGCTGAGAGATACTAAAGAGCTTCCAAAGCTCTTACTCATCGCCTCTGACTAACCGTTAGTCATGCACAGTCATCCTGCTTACTCCAGGGCTCTGTCTTCGTCATCCTGCTCCTAGGGCATCCTAGAAGCCATAGTCCATGCGGTATCGCATGCGCCGGACCGTGACCGCATAGCCGGTCCGTGCGTTCCGAATCCTAGAGAGAACGTCCATCATCTATACTTACCGATCCTCAACGCCTCGTCTGCCCTCTGGAGCTTCACCAAGCTCCTTCCTTGGGCTTCTTCATCGTCCGTCTGCCCTCAAAGACCATGCCTGGCCTCATCCTTGGGTTCTAACCTCGACTCCTGATGTCCCCGCGGTTCATGTAGCCCTGTGGCTAGCCGCGCCGTGACAGACACAAACGATCTAATACTAGACTCCTGGCCGGTTCCACAACTTACAGGGGCACAAGCAGTTGAATGCTTACCCCAGGCCGGTTACATCTACCCATGGTTTGGCCTCCCCTCCAAGATAATCAGTGACAGAGACCCCCGGTTCACGTCCCATTTTGGAAAGGCACTCACTAAACGGTTGGGCATCCAACAGAACTTGTCTACCACGTTTCACCCCCAAACCAATGGGCTCTCTGAGCGAAAGAATCAATGGGTGGAACAATACCTGAGGCTGGTAACAGCAGGACAACCTAAGGATTGGACGGAATGGCTTCTGATTGCAACAGCAGTACACAACAATTGGAAGAATAGCACCACTGGGCTATCACACAATCAAATCCTTTGGGGACACGAACCACCACTACATCCGGTGGATAACAATCTCATCAACAATGAAGCGGTCGAAACAAGGGTACAAAAAATGAAAGAGGCAAGGGACAGGGCCATCAAGGCCATCAATCAGAAAGCACAGAACGTTCCACCAGCCCAGTTCAAGCCCGGAGATCAAGTATGGCTAGAGGCAACCCACCTCAAACTCCCACATCAAGGGTCCAAGCTAAACCCCAAAAGATATGGACCCTTCAAAGTGCTAAAAGGAGTATCACTGGTTGCCTATCTCATCGACATCCCTGCATCATGGCAGATCCATAATGTGTTCCATGCGGGACTCCTTACCCCATATAGGGAAACAAAAGAATACAGACCCAACTATACCCGACCAGCGCTGGACCTGGTAGGAGACGAAGAACAATATGAAGTGGAGCAAATCAGAAGCCACAGGGTCTATGGAAGAAGAAAGACCCTGCAATATTTGATAAAGTGGCGGGGCTACCCTGAAAGTGACAATACCTGGGAACCAGCTGATCAGGTATTCGCCCCAGATCTCCTTCAGGAGTATCACAAGCGCCAGCCCTTGAACAACATAAAAGGGAAGCAGAAACCCCCAGCAATGACAGCCGCTCTCACAGCTTCTACCTCCCATCAGTGTACATTGTAAACCTCAGTTCTCGTGCTAATAGTGCGCGCATACTGAGGTAAGCCTTATTCTTTACTTACTGCCAACACTTGTAATCATAGGCGCAGTCTGCACTGTTGTCTTGTGTACAGGTAAATAACACTTAGTTCTCGTGCTAATAGTGCACATGTACTGAGTCTGCACTGTCATCTTGTGTACAGTCGACAACATGCGTCCACCCTCTTTGAACTCACTTGGCTTGTCTCTTGGGTCGCTCGCTCGCAATCCCATTCACTTGTTGTCTAGTGCGCTGCTGCGCGCCACTCCTACCACTCATCACTCATGCTAGATATTGCCATTTGTGACAGCTAGAGGAAGTACTAGGCAGTGTGGCTCGCCATCGATGGCGGAACGCAGAACATATAAGTTTGGAATTGCAACTGAGGCAAACACTATAGAGCGTGTGCAGGAAAGCGACAATAATACTGTAATGAGTTTTTCTACCATAATTTCCCACGGGTGTCACAGAGCATGTGACTATGACAGTCGCATTCAGTCTCTGAAATTCCGCATCCAACCACGTGACGCGTTCGAAGTCCGACGATTCCAACAAGTTGGCGAATCACATGAATAGAACCGAAACGTTGGCGCATCTGCATAGTTACATTTTCTGTAAAAAAAATAATTAAATTACAATATACTGATTATTTCAAAAATGTCATCCACAAATGCACAAATGTGGACGAGCCGACGTGTTTCCCAACATCAACCTGACCCTATCCCCATCGACAACGACGACGCTCCTCCGTGTTCTTCCTACGCATTGAATGACAACCGAACCAAGTGCCCACCCCTTGGGTGACAACAGGAGGCTGGCCGCGCCACCAGGCAAGACATGAGGGCGCCATGTGATGTCGCGCGCTCACGCACGACACCCTTGTGGGTCTCCCTTGCACCGCGCACGACGCCACCCGATGCGCTCTTGTTGGCTTGCCTCACACGTGCGCACATGGTGCCCTTGTAGGTCTGGCCCGCAACACACGCAACACAACCCAGCGCGCGTACGCTACATTTCCTGGCACGCGCCCAGTTGTCCTGCCTCGCGCGCACATGACATCACAACATCGTACCCTTGTGGGGATCGCATGGTGTCCCTATGGATCTCGCTTGCAGTGCACGCACGCGAGGGTGCACAACACAACCCAACCCGCCCCCATTGGCCCCCCTCGCACGCTCACAGGACAGCACACGGTGTCCCTGTGAGTCTGGCTCGCAGCGCGCGCACGCGAGGGTGCACAACACAACCCAGCTCGCCCACATTGGCCCACCTCATGCACTCACAGGACATCGCACGGTGTTCCTATGGGTCTGGCTCGCAGCGCGTGCACACGAGGGTGTACAACGCTGCCCAGCCCACCCCCAGTAGCCCACGCGCACACAACATTGCACGGCGCCCCTGTGGCTCAGGCTCGCAGCGCACACACGTGAAGGTGCACACCCAGCCCGCCCCCATTAGCTCGCCCCCCACACACACAATATTGCCGGCACTCCTGTGGGTCTGGCTCACAGCGGAGGCACGCGATGGTCCACAACACTGCCAGGCACCCTCGTGGGTCAGCCTCGCGGGCGTGTGGGCATCATTCCTCTCCCAGAACTTATTGTTGTATTTCATTACATATATTGTACACATAAGAAAATGACTTGTGCTCCCATTGACTCGTCCTGTGTGCGTGCGTAACATTGGCCGTGACCTCATTTTATACACTGAATGATTGACTTGGCGAAAAAAAAAGAGACTGAGTTTAAAAATAAATTTTTCATTGGTGTATTTTATACTAATAAACGACTTATCAAATTAATTTTTATCGTACTACTTGTGAACGCGTGATGTAGCCGCATTCTGGGAACATGGTCTTCGGTTGCAACCGAGACGCGGAGCTCATTTTGTCACGTGTTTGTCACGTGGTTGGATGCGGAATTAGGCCAACTGTCGCATTCTCTCATCGCGTTTGCTTGTCCTGGCTCTGCTAGCTTGGACATCGGCTGATCCTACAGCCCATATTCAATGTGGATGTGCCACTCGATGCAGCATCAACCTCGGATGTTGTACGAACGCGAGCTTCTCTAAGCAGCAAATTCCGATGTGTATCGGGACCGTGTCGTGGCAAGAGGTCACCTCGATTCACATTTCGCACCCTCCCAACCCGTTGAACAATCAAGACGATGATTCGTGAGACACAATGGGTGGTTTCTCTGGTCTGTACTATTGATTGGAACCATACAATGACAGGCAATCGTGTACGTCTCAGGTGTATCAAAGGTCTGCTCACATCGGAGACACCCATTCTTCTTTCTCACGTCCAGGGCTACACACATCGTCCTCACCAACAGCACATGTGCCCCTCAGCCGAGCGGTCTCAGAAAATCTTACGACCCCAGGACTGATCAGTCATGAACCACCTACATCATCCCTTGACTCCTCGCTTCTCACCACCTCGCTCTCTGATCCATCACTACTTCATCGCCCCCACACCCCACCACACGGTGCACGTGGGAATTACTCGATGTCATCTCCCGATCCTTTGCACCTACTCCCATCCCCTACGAGGAATCATATTGATGCTGATGATCGCAACTCTTGTCCAACCAGCCGTGGTACGCTATTTCACGTGGCTTCTAGTACCATAAAGGCTCTTGATACGGGGGCAAGTGAATCCCTGATCCAGAGCAGCAACCTTCCTCGCGAGTTCACTCTACAATCACTCACTTTACGGCAGACCTCACTCTCGCCCGATCCTTTCATGGACCCTACTCCTCCAACCGTTGACATGAACGATGACCACACCCTAGCTTTCGGAACTGGTGCTGGTGCTACAGAAGGGAGATACTCTATGCGCATGCGCCAACCCCGTCAACTGAAGCCCTATGCCTTTGACCACCTGCAGTGTAAGCACCAACTGAAACATCACCCGGATGCTATAGTCAATCTCCGTGGCCATCGTAGTCCCGTGGAATCGTCGTCGTCACCCCCTTCGTCCTCCGGCGAAGGTGACGGTGATGATGGCGCGGAGAACTCGGGTGGCGAGCGTCCTTCCACAAACGCCCGAATTCTGCCGCACACAAACAGGAGGAAAAGGCATCCTAGCAATGTACAAATTCGCTCTGCCCCGCCACCCACTGTCCATCATCGGAGGATGTCAGGGGTGCAGCCGTCAGCGGAGACCCCATCTCGAAGCAGAAGGCCTACTGGGTCATCTCCAATCGCGGATGGTGCTTGGGTAGCGTCTATTCCTGACTTGGGTAAGGAAGGCAGTCCACAGGAAGCGACGATGTGGTATCTGGATGCATTCGACGACTTGTCGAGCGGGGTGGGTAGTGATGATTTACCGCTGAGCACTACCCAGAATGACCTGCGTGTCAGCCAAACCTCTTTTCCCCGGGTCAAGCGCAGACGGGTAATATTTTTGTTTTAAGATGCATGTATATAGGCTAACGAGTGCATCTGCAGCTGGCCCCGCGCCAACTTCCGCACTTGTTACCCCTTGCTTCCCCTCCCCGCCAATTATCAGATCCACCTTCTCCGCGCTCCAAACCAGCTTCTCTGGGAGTCATCAGCCTGGACTCCAGCTCTGACACAAGCTCATCGAGATCGGAAATAACAAGAGGCTCGGATGATATGTCTGAAGCAGCCCTCGCCATGCTTGATGATTACGCACCTTTGCCCTCCCCGGAACCGGAATGCTCCCCACCTCAAGCTTTTGAGAAGCGACGTCTGCGACCAACCAGATACCCCGTCGGGTTTCTTTGTTCGTGGGCCCCATGAGAAGAAAAGGAGGCCACGAAAACGCGGAATCGTCCCGCCTGAAACAGCAAGCAGACCTAAGCGTGCCTTGGGGAAAGTCGGAACGAGTGGTAATGTTTTCTCTACCATTTTACTTTTACTTTCTCAAAACTTTCTCGATATCGAATCTGTTAGATCCACAGTGCGCGGACCGACGGAACTCCAAAGCCCGTGCCAGACGGCGACATGAGCACCCACAACGACATGCCGACCTTTCCGTGTTTACAGTTGCGGGCGGGCGAGTCCTGTCTGGATGGCAGAGAAGAAATGCGGTTACTATCGATACGGAGGATATAACCTTTCACAGGGCACTGGAACCGTTGGCGCATCGCCCATGGCTACCTCATTCCATTCGGCCGCCATCTGGGCCGCCTCATACTAGGCGTCCACCACCACGAGCGTTGGGAGGTCCTATTGCTCGAATACTGTCTTCGTCGACGTTGAGGGTAGTCGAACCTGCACCCGACGAGACACCACACCGCATGGTTGTTGACTTTGACATCCCGTTTCTCTCCTCGGGGAAGGTATATACCGCTAGCTCGTACCTCGGCAGGGGATAGCTCCACGAGCTTCTATCTATCATTTTTGGCGCTCCGCTTTTCCACCCAAAAGTGCTGAACGATCCCCTGATGATGTCACACGAAGCATTCGCGAGCTGGACTGCCGATATGCACGCTGTCTGCTCGCTCGTTTCATGGATATTCACTGAAGCAGAGGGTAACGACGCCCACCTCATTTGGACCGCATTGCTGGAGTATACCAGGTCACTCATTGCCCGTATCAACACCGCGCTCGGGAATTCCGGCGACTGAGAAAAGTGACTTTACTCGAGGACCCTTTGTCTGCACTGGTTCGCTGTTGAGCTGCTGGTCCGCGCGTCCTGGAAAACGACAGGCAGCGATGAGGACCTTTCGACAGCTCTCAGTGCACGCATCATGGTGATGGCAAACCGGCTTCTACAGGTTGATGTGCAGTGCAGTCCTTAATCTCACCCATCGTCCCCAACAATGATTATTCCCTCTACCCTTGTGTGGGTGAACTATGGATCTGTTTGATACACCTCGGGACAATCTATGAAGCAGTTCCAAGGGCCCCTGGGAAGGGTCATTTCCCGTCGATAGTGGAGATCTCCAGTAAAGCTTAGCAGCTGTTGAAGGGGCTTCATGCCAGCGAACATATTTGATGCACGCTGTTTGGCCTGTGTGCCCTTTCCCATTTCTCAGTTCAGACATTCTCTGCTCGGATGAGCACGTCGTGGGAGCTCGTCTTACTCGCTCTCGAACACATCCGATTCGTTTCCAACCCCAAAATCGATGGCGGGCTCTCCGCGCGGAGTCTACATCGCCACGACGCCTACATCCGCCTGGTTGTATCACAATGCCTGATCTTGCACCAGCGTTGGTGCTGGCAACTCTACGACGATGCGTCCGCTGTGCTCATCGGGCCTCTTGTCGAGATCTTCAAAAGCCGCAAATTCGACGACCTGCGAGGCGAGTTTGCCAGATTCTCCGGGTTCGTGCAGGAGACGGATGATGCGCCTGCTGGCGAAGCACGCAAGCACGGACAGCGCCTTTACGACCTTCCTCAAGCTCATCTTCGCCTCCGCACAGCAGATGCGACCGTCCCTGCGTGAGGAGTATCTCGGCCGGACGAAAAAGCTCCTCTCATTCGTGACGCCGGTCGGCTCCGTCCAGCTAAGCGCGCTCCGCTCGCCGTTCGACGAACAGCTCTCGATGCTTTACAACCGATTGAGCTCGCTTGCGCTCGCGATCCACGTCCTCCCCTCTACGGAAAATATGTTCCACCGCTTCTCCCTCGCGCGCCGGGATTTCAATTTCGGGCGGGCGCCCGCAGCCACGCGCTCCGTGTGCATCCGTGCGGCCAACTTGGTTGGGTTGCAGGCGCTCGACATGGCCCTCCTCGTTGGCCCTATGCTCGAGTGGACATCAGAGATCGTAGACGTCTTGATATCGGAGTTCCGCGCGGCGGTTGTGCCTGTTGCGGGTGCGGTCGCTGCTCCGCTCCGGCAACGAGGCGCGCAGACACAGGACGGAGCTGGTGCAATGCATCCAGCTTGTTCTGTCTGGGCTACATGGCATGTCGCGGGCAGCCACTACCCCTGTGGATAAAGACCCGTGCGCGGCTCTGGAACTGTTACAGAAAGGCATGAATTTTCTTTCCCGTTTGGGTTTTCAATGCGCTCTCTCTTCCATTTTTTTTGCTAACACGCTGTGGGCGTAGGATGCCTCTTCCCCATTCTTGTGGAACCAGAGCTCCGCGCCATTCAGACGATCCAGACGCTTCTGCAGGTCATCATCGAGTCTCACCTGATCCATGCTTTGTCCCTACATGGGAAGGAACTACCGCACGAGCAACATCCTGGGCCTCAACGCCTCAACCTTCGAACCGGGAGGAAAGCCAAGATAAGTGTGGCTAGTTCGACCTCAACTGGGACGATCCCATGGTGCTCGATGCGCTAGACAACGCGGCTGAACCTGCGCCCGCCGTCCCTGTGTTGGTGCCCGCTGCGAAAACGATGGAACCTACCAAACGATACAATATGCCTACCGATCTCTAGTTGAGGTGCGTCGTTCGCACGTAATCCACCCTTGACCCTTTGAGATTGACTATCCGTTAACATTAAGCGGATAATAAACATGGTAGTATCTCCTATCATCTTTGAGGATATCATCAACGCGTTCGAGAGACAGCAGGATCTACGACGGACTGGTGGTGAAAGTGTGTTGTAGACCCTTCGCATGTGTATACTAATCTCGGCAGCTTAACGCTTAACATTTGTATTTGTTGAACACACATCTCTGTAACGAGTATAGGCACTGAGATGCACAGGGATTGACCCTAAGGCCTCAAGGTCAATCTCAAAAACCTTCCTCAAGGGCGTTCTACATGCTCCTGATCTCGGGGCGCGGAGGGACTCGGAGTCATATTATCCATTCTTAGCACTGCGTTCAGCGAATACATACCATATCCAATTTCCATTGCGTAGCCAGATTGTGAGATATGCCTTTGTTTCGCACGCTACGTTACATTTCGCGGGGTCGTTGTCGTTGCATGAGATGGTCGTCACGCCGTACCGCACGCCATGTTAAGCTCCATATGTCAGACGGAAAAAGAATCATAGTGATGCAAATAAAGGCAAGATAGCTATGTCTCAATAGTCAACAACGAACGTAAAACAAGAATTGTCAATGGTAAGTTAACATGAAAACAAGGAACCTTGGGTCTGTCCTGTCCTCCTGCGCCATCGCTTGTTACCATGATATCATTCTCCTTGCGAAGATGAGACGCCAAAGACCTCGCGTAGGGTGCCAGCTACGGCGGATGCGCGTTGCCAGCAGCCGAGTTGGGAATAGGACCACCGCGGCACATGGGCGGGGTGCAAGACAAAAGCACCGAGGCGTGGGCCATGCCTCCTCAAATGGCTTGCAAAGATGGTGACACCCAGCGGAGATGTCACTATGCCGAGCGTGACGGACGCAGAGGACGGAAGAGTGCACTGTAGAGAGCAGGGTTAGTCCTAACAAGCGCGGCTGCGGTGAGGAAAAAAGCGAGTGGAACGAACTACATGTGTAGGTCAGGCCACGCTGAAGCTCGCCATGGCCAATGCAGCCCGAGCGCGCCTGCGCGCCTGGTTGCTCATCCAGAGTAAGGTGCAACTGTCCCTAGGCAGCACAGCTTATCTGTGGACATCTTGGTAGAGAGGGTGGAAAAAAGCGTCCCATGACGGGACGTCGAGACGCCTGGCGTAGGTAATGTGTGGATAAGCGTGTGAGTCAGGGAGTCGGGTGCATGGGGAGGCTGCCTCCCTATGAAAGAGAAAGACATCGCGCCTCGAGTGGGACACATCGCTTGATCAGATTTCAGGAGGGAGCCCGTACATCAGAGAATAAGAGACAAAAGGTGTCAACATCACCAGACGGAGATGGTATTCGCAGAGAGTAAGTGGGTATGCCAAATCCTTAGAATGATAATTGAGTGGAGAGTCAAGCTGGCCGATGCCTTCCCGTCCACTCAACATCGATGGGATGATTCGAGTCCTGACGCGCAGTGATGAATCCTCCGATGTCTTCCTGTATAGAGCCGGATGGCGAGGAATCTTGGAAGACAATGCGACGCAGCGATGGCAACACATCCGCTGCAGTTTCACCTGCGAACTCTTGCAACGCTCGGGCAACGAGGGGCCTCAGTTTGTCAGATAAATACAGATCTTGCACGGCCGGGAAGGGGTGAAAAAGTTCCCAAAACATCGCGGGGTCTATGTCGTTTCCCTGCAATGATATCCGTGTCCCATCCGTGTTGAGGTAGAACTGTTCCACATGAGAGAAGAGAGGTGATAGCTGGCCGCATAGCTGTGCCATCGACGAGGCCTTCCAGTCTAGCTCCCTGCAAATGATATGCAGCCTTACATTGAAAGAGGTATAAGATCCGAGAAACATGTGGGCACCCAAACACAAAAACCTAATCTCAGCCGGATTGAGCGACCTCAACTGTTCTGCGCAAACGATGAATCTGTGAAGTTGTGGAATATTAAACATCAGGTCCATGAAGAGTCCTATGTCGAGCCTCTCGAGTTTGGGGGCATCAATTCGGGCAACGAGGTCTTCCAAGTACTCGCTAACGCCTTTGAATCGAAAATGGGTGAGTGCAGGGAGAACGGCGCGGGTCGGTGGAGGTTGGCCTATTCGGCCGGGGCGAGGTAGGGGGGATTCGAATCCAATCAGAAGGTCCTTGAGATTGGGCAACGTGGCCAGACAAGTGGCCATTGCTTCGGGTGAAATGTATCCGGCGATCGGGATCTTCATAAGGATAAGTACATACAGGGAACTGCAAGTCAAAGCTAATTTGGGGAATGTTGGAAATGCAATGTTCCGTAAGTAGAAGTGTTGAAGAAGCGGCGCAGATCCCCCCAAAGATTCCTCGTTAAGGATCTGCGCTGTCGATGATTGAAAGTTAAGATGTGTCAGAACCGGGAATGGCTTCTGTATCACGGCGGATAATGCTTCCGATGAAAAAGGTTCAATGTCAATCCAGATTACACGATCATGGTGCTCGAGTGCTGCGACGAGATTATCGTGACCCTCATCATCCAACTCCGAGCGAAAACAATGCATGGAGATGGGGAGCTGTGGCCAGATATCCAGTGACGTCCTCGTGGGTGTTCTATCAGTGCATCTCAGTTCCAGATCCAGAAAGTGTGGTGATGCATAGATGATATCCCGCCATCTTCGACATACGTCTGTCAGGTTCTTCCACCACCACCTAAGGAGGTAATAGGGCCCCGCTGGGTATCTGCAGAAGTAAAATATCTCCAAGAGGGCATCGTCTGGAAGTATCTCAATAGTCGCCTGATCTACATTTGATCAGCCACTGATCGTCACAACGCTGGGTAGAAGACCTACCTCGAATTTGTACTTCAATCGACCCGTTGCGATCTGATAAAGGCTGGCCCGGGGTGATGTGGATCAATTCTGTGGCCATCAGACTTCACTGGACGTGCTGGTAAGAGTTCATGTGCAGCTCAGGTTGCACACGTGTTGTACAACGTGGCCAGAGGAAGCGCCGGCGCCGGCGACTAGTTACTATTAGCGAGTGGAATACACCCAATTGGGCCTTGCGCCACCGAATTCCGGCGAGGGCCTGCGGGCATCCCGCTGCGGCTGCTCTCGGAGGATGGCGTTATACATGGAGAAGTTGGAGAACATGATGAGACGTCATTTCACTTATTCCGACTTCTGTAGTAACTGTGAGGGAGAGTGTCGTTGCGGTTGCACCTAAAACGGAACGGGACGACTCAGATGGTACGATCGATCAACGATCAACATTCAAGGAAGATACCCGGGTTTTAAGCGGCACCACAACAAAGTCCCCTTGCATTTCTTTCAAAAGTGGACCAACGAACAATCTTACAAGTCAGCCAGACAACTGAGTAACCCTACCCTCACCCCTTCATTCATCGTAAGAGACCCAAGCTTAGGCCGCAAATCCAGGATATCCACGCGCTTTAAAGTCCTCGACAGACTCCGCAATCACATCTTTCAGAGGCGTCGCCTGCGTCAATTGGAGGAGATCCTCCGCTTTCGTTGTCTCCAGGATGTTCGTCACCGGGATATCCTTTGTCGAGCCTGGCTCTCCGCGCGGCACCTTCGGGATGCCAAGCTCCGCTGCCGCATCCACTTGTGTTTCGCGCATTATATCATCAGGTTACCGTTTGTGTGGTAATAGAAGGGAAGAGTAGGCAGCTTACGGAAATCCTGGTAAAAGAAGGGACCCGATGTGACGATAATTCATTCGCCACCAGCAGCCGCAGCATTCGTGGCACGAACAAGTGCCTCCGCGATGACCGCAACGTGGACCCAGCTTCCCTGGCCCTGGAGTTGCCCCGTCCGTGCACCGGTGAGGGTGTCATAGATTTCACGCTGAGAAGTATTGATATCATCAACCGTCGATGCGGGACTGAGCGATGGCTGTAAGTAATCGTAAGCCTTCAGCTGAGGGAGAAAGGGCAGTAAAAACGAAAAAGTCGTACCCCAAAGATCCAAGGAGGGTTGAGGGCTATGAGATCCCACGAGATCTCAGACTTGTGAGCAGCAACAAAGTCCCGCGCAGCCTTCTCTGCTAGCGTCTTCGAGGCCTGGTAGATCGCCAATGGCCCCGCCTCGGAGCCCTTTGTGTTCACAGCCTCCACGGAGGAATCATTCCAGTTGGGTTCGTTGAAAGAAGCTGGCATCTGGGCTGACACGTCACAAACTGCGACAATCGAAGAGATGAGAACAAAGCGCTTGATGGTATTCCTATGTTTCAGAGCAGAGTTCAAAGATCGATGTGGTTCCCCGCACTGCAGGAATGATGATATCTGTACAAATATTGTTAGTCACAAGAGGTGAGCTTTCTGAAAAAAAAAAGGAAATACCATCGGGGGTTTTCTAATTGTAGTGAAATGGAGAAGCTGTATGGGCGATGGCGTCGACACCTCTGACCGCCTCGTCAAATGCGCCATCCTTGGTGATGTCCTCGACAACGATGAGCTCAAAGCGATCATTGCCGTAGAGGCCAAATTTATCTTTGAGGGACGTGCTTTTGGACAATGAGCAAACTGTGCCACGCACAGAGTACCCCGCTTCGAGATACTTCTTCTCGACCCAACCGGCAAGAAAACCATTTGCACCTGTGACGAGGACTTTGGCGGGAGGAGAGATGGCTACCATGAAGGGTCGGGTTGAGGGTGAATACTGGCTAGTTTTTGTTCGGGCCTTTGGCTGTCGGCGAGCGCATATACTGAGCTAGAGGACTTTTCTGGTAACCCCCTGCTCCGTGGCATAAACCTTCGCCCACGAGTTGTGGAAACGAGTCATCGCGGAATTCCATACAACCATACACTTCTCAACACATCCCAAACCTAAAAACCCACTCCAGAGAATAAGATAAAAATGCCTGAAATGCCCGCACCAGGGCAGGAACAAGATAAGAGACTCCCACCTCAGAACAACAGCATGTACAAACCATTTCCAACTCGGACCCTTACAGGCCCCTCCAGGAGCGAGACCCGAATCACCCGAGCCGCCAGCACCAGCACTGGTGAAAGATCCGGCACCGCCACAGAACCGGGCGAACATGGGTGTCGCGACGACGTAGACTCCGCGCGGAGAGGCCACTATCGATTTTGGGGTCGGAAACGAGTCGGGTGTGTTCGAGAGCAAGTAGGACGAGCTCCCAAGACGTGTTCATCCGAGCAGAGGATGTCGATATGCCGTGAACAGAGAACTGAGAGACGGCACAGAGCTCAAACTGTGTGCACCAAATATGTTTGCTGGCATGAAGGCCCCCTTGCGCAGATTGTTCACCAGCTCCTAAGCTTTAGGTGGAGGACCTTTACTATCGACGAGAAATGACGCTTTCCAGGAGCCCTTGGAACAGTTTCATGGATTGTCCCAAAGTGCATCAAACAGAAACATAGTCCAGCCACGCAAGGGTAGAAGGAAACATTATCGAGCCCATTGTTGGCGACAATGCATGAGATCAAGGACTCCACATCAACCTGTAGGAGCCAGTTTGCCAGTCTTATGACGCGTGCACTGAGAGCTGTCGAAAGGTCCTCATCGCCGCCTGCCGTTCTCCAGCACGCGCGGAACAGTAGCTCAACAGCAAACCAGTGCAGACAAAGGGTGCTCCAGCAAAGTGACTTTGCTCTGTCCCCCAAATCCCCGAGCGCGGTGTCGATACAAGGAATACTCTGGTGATGCGTTCCGAATGAGGTGGGCATCGTTGCCCTCTGCATTAGCTTATATCCATAGAATGAGCAAGCAGAAAGCATGCAAATAGGCATTCTAACTCGTGAATGCTTCGTGCGACATCGCCAGGGAATCGTTCAGCACTTTCGCGAACCAATCACATGCGTAGGGCAGGAAGACGTTATAGTCAAGAGCCGTAGATATGGATGATGACCTATGGCCATCAACTTCAACAGCGGGAGGTGGGTGGGAAAGTGGAGTGCTTGAAATGATAGATAGAAACTCGTGGAGCCATCCCTTGCCGAGGTACGAGCTGGCGGAATATACCTTCCCCGATGAGAGAAATGGGATGTCAAAGTCAACAACAATGCGGTGTCGAGTCTCGTCAGGTGCATGGTCGACTGCCCTCAATGTCAAGGAAGCTGGTGTTCGACCAATAGGACCTCCCAGCGCTTGTCGTGGTGGACGCCTAGTATGAGGCGGCCCAGATGGCGGCCGAATGGAATGAGCTTGCCGTGTGCGATGCGCCAACTGTTCTAGCGCCCTGAGAAAGGCTTTATCCTCCGTATCGATAGTGGCCGCATTTCTCCTCTGCCATCCACCGCCCGCCAGCAACTGTAAACACGGAAAGGTCCACATGTCGTTGTTGGTGCTCATGTAGCCGTCTGGCACGGGGTTTGGAGTTCCGTCGGTCCGCAGACTGTGGATCTAACAGAATCGATGTCGAGACAGTTTTGAGAAGGTAAAGTAAAATGGTAGAGCGAACATTACCACTCGTTCCAACGCACGCTTAGGTCTGCCTGCTGCTTCAGGCGAGACGATTCCGCGTTTTCGTGGCCTTTTTTCTTCTCACGGCGCCCATGAACAGAGAATCCCTGATAACAGGGTACCTTGTTGGTTGCAGACGTCGCTTCTGGAAATCTTTGGACGGAGAGCATTCCGGTTCCGGGGAGGGTAAAGGTGGGCAATCATCATAGCCTCGTCTTAATTCCGATCTCGATGAGCTTCAAGTTGTTTCAGAGCTTGGGTCTGATAACCCCCAGAGAAGCTGGTTTGGAGCTTGAAGAAGATAATTGGCATGGGGAGGCAAGGGGTAACAAGTGCGGAAGTTGCGAGCTCCTTGAACCGGAACCTACCGGCCCGTATCAAGTCTCAACTGGCCCCTTCCGCCACTTCGACAAGCGCAGCTTCGAGTGCTAGCGGAATCTTATGCTTGTTGATAAAGCCTTCCAAGTCCGGGGAGATAGTGAGGAGCTCGAAGGACAGGTTGCTTGTAGGCAGCAGGAGTGCCACTTGGGCGCTTAGGGCTGGATCCCGCACGAGGCGAGATCGCCGGATTCACCGGATTTGTGCCGGAGACCAATGTGGGCCTGCACGCAGGCACGGACAGCACCTTCTTTATCTTCCTCGAGCTCATCTTCGCCTCCTCACAGCAGATGCGACCGTCCCTGCGTGAGGACGAGTATCTCGGCCCGACGAAAAAGCTCTTCCCCCCCCTGGCATCACTCACGTGAGTCAGGACTAAAGGCCTCATTGTGTCAGGTCTATCAAGACGATGTCCTTCCTTCGAGTGGCAGTCGAAATGTTAAGACAACATGAAAATTGCACAAAATATATGCCCGGTGATACATGGACCTGAATACAGGTCAAGTCTATCAAGAACGAGTTCATCAACTCCTGTCAAGTGATGGTTCTACTGCTAGATTGAACATGCCCGAGATCACTGTTCAGCTACGCACCACACTGAGCCGCCGGTGGAGATGAGGACACCAAATACCTCGCGTAGGGTACCGGCCACAGCCGCGGATGAATATGGGTGGAGGGCGGGTTGTGTGAGCGCCGCGGTGCGTGGGTGGGGTGCGAG
>QLOT01000178.1:0-14798 GCA_003313875.1 Russula aff. compacta
AGGACAGTTTCTCATTGTTTGCCCATTCCGTACAACAATAGTGCTCTTGTCTATATAAACTGTAGTAACTACAAGGAGCAAGCCTTAAGCTTGTTCTCCTGTGCAATACCAGGTTGTTACAAGGTCTTCAGGAAGGCTTACTGCTGCCTGCAAAGTGGTCTTTGTGTCTCTAAGTCTTCTAGCCGCTTGTGAAGTGCTAGCTTTCTATCCTCAGTCAGAGGTGACTTGTACCTAGAACCCTTGTCAGTGTACACGTGTCGCGTCACGTGACTTGTCGACTTGGTCGATTCCGACTCAAACGATTGACACGCTGGCCTGGGCATGACATTAGAACAAGCTTCCGAACAAACGATTGAATACTTGACTAGTACATCATGTCTAGTTCTAAAGGAAAATCTGCCGACAACACTGTAGCACAGGCCATGCTCCGCTGCCCCTTCTAGATCAGTCCGCGCGCCTCAAATAACCTGTCTCTTGCACAGACGGTGAACCTAAGGCATTATGCCGAAGGAGAAGATAGAGCCCCATGGGCAGGTTACTATGCCATATTCAAAGGAGCCAAGCTGGCAGTCGAAAACTTCGAAGGCATCTGGTTCGAGATTGAACTAGACGGCCCTATCTTCAGAGCATCCCGCGTCACGCGAGATGGACTTGGCCTGGTCCACACTCCAAGCCGAGGAATCAACATGGACGCCCTCCGCGCGTCCGGAGAACCCATACCATGATCACGCGCCCCATCCTGAGCCCCATCTCGTGCTGCCAGCGTGGTCTCTGTACCAGATCCAGATCAGCCTATGGCACCACAACCTGTAGCATTCGCTGCGCTTCGATCTTCAGACACAGAATGAGGCTGCGAACCACCGCACCGCCCCCGAGGCACCGGAGACGATCCGGTCACACTCGCAGATCTTGACGCGCCTGAGATCCAAGCTGATAAAGATGAGTATATGACTGGCACGCCACCCTCAAAGTTCGATGGAGATCGTGCTAAGACTAGGCTGTTCCTCAGCAACTTTACCAGATATATGATGATGAACCGAAGAACCTACATCGCAAAAGATCCCTTCGCTAAATGCACGTACTTCCTCGGACTCCTAGAAGGTCCGAAAATTGACGCCTGGGTCATACGAAAGAATGAATGGCTCACTGAAGTCGAGGATGACCCCAGCGAGCTTCCCTTCAGCATGACTCCTTGGCAGGTACTGGAGCAGGAATTTAAACGATCCTTTACCAATTATGCCGAGCAAGAAAAAGCCGGCGACGAGCTCCAGAAGCTCAAAATGACAGGCGGCACAATTGACGAGTATATTGCCGCCTTTGAGAACCTGGGTGGACTTGCGAATATGGGCTTGAATGATCCAGCTGCGCTTCGGATCTTCGCACGTGGCCTCCCGAGAACTCTTGCCGAGGAATGCATCCACCGCGACCGACCATTGAATTTCGAACAATGGGTCCGCTCTGCCCAGGAAGGCCATAGGGTTTGGCTCCAAACACAGGCCCTGTTCAGAGACTATTCCAGCCCCCAGCAACCCAGAAATCAAAGCCAAAACCAGAATTCTGGTAGAGGAAAATGGTCCTGGGGTCACGGGGGAGGATAAGGATGGGGGGGAGGAAGCAACAACAATAACGCACAGGCTGCGCGTCCTCGCCTTCCCCCACGTGACCTGAATGCCATGGACACTTCGGCCGGCGCCACGCGAAAGGCCGTGACTGAAGCTGACAAAGAAAAATGCCGGAAAGAAGGCCGGTATTTCCAATGTAACAAAAAAGGCCACGTGGCCCGGAACTGTCCGGACCGAAAGCCAGCGGCGCATTCTGCTCAGACGACGAGCGATGCTGACTCATCCGCGACTTCGGAAACTGGCCCAGAAGTGCCCGGAAATGCGCCCTCCAAGATAGCCGGAATCAAAAGCGTTATTATGGGTTTCTTGGAGGAGGAAAGAGACGCCTTTATCAAGGCAATGAATGAAGGCGAAGATGGACTGGATTTTCAAAGTGCCTGAGTGCGTCGGCTCTCACCCAGGCAGTAGCACAAGACTCTGTATATAGGTGCAAGCATCAAGCAATAAAAACAACTACTCTTATGCGCACCAAAAAGAAATGAGCCAATAGAGTTGCCCTCTTGGATACAGGAGCAACAGAATGTTTTATTCATCCACAAACAGTACAAGAACTAGCGCTCCAGAGCAGACCCCTTGACAAACCAAGAAAAGTCAAAAACGTCGATGGAACGTTCAACAAGATGGGTGATATCACCCATGAAATCACAATGAGAGTAAAATGCGCAGGATTCGAAGCATCCTATCAATTCCTAATAGCAGATATTGGAGAAGACGCTCTCATCCTGGGATACCCCTTATTCGAAGCCGCAAAACCAAATATTGACTGGAGCAATGGCCAACTACTAGATACGGTTACTATCTCCACCAACGACGCCAATAAATGGAAGGTACAAAAGAAGGGAGACCATAAAAGTTCTAACACCTGGGTACGATCCATACCAGGATGGGAAGAAGGAGACGAGGTGTGGATCAGGACCAATGTCAGGAAGATGACAGTAGCTCAACAGCTTGCTATTGACGCTACCGATAAAACTAAACGAACTTGGCAAGAACTAGTCCCATCACAATACCACACCTTTGGCAAAGTATTCTTGGAAATAGCCTCTGAACGATTCCTTGAGAGACGGCAATGGGACCATGCAATAGACTTGAAACCAGACGCACCAGCATACATAGACTGCAAAGTCTATCCCCTATCACCGAAAGAGAAGGAAGAACAAAAGGAGTTCCTTGCTACTAATTTACGACTCCAAAGAATACGACGGTCTAAATCACCCTATGCCAGCGGGTTCTTCCTTATTCAAAAGAAAGATGGCAAGTTCAGACCAGTTCAAGATTATAGGAATCTAAACAAGTGGACGATCCCTAATAAATACGCCCTCCCACTCATCACCGACCTATACTTTATCAAGGCAGAAGATGTTTGCGTGATCATCGCGAGCGATAAGATCCAGATCTTGTTCTCGCGGCTGGGGATTCACAAGCCCAGCATTTCCTTGTCAACAGCACAGAGGTGGCTTGCTAAACTGAACTGGCGCTACAGCAAATCAAAAAATGGGATGTATATGGATGGCCACGAACGAGAGGATGTTGTGGCTTATCGGGAGGCCTTTGTTGATCGATGGGCAGAATATGAAACACGTTTCCAATTTTGGGATGATAATGGTGATCCCATTCTTCGCCCACCATCGGATTTGCGCCCCCTGATCCTCGTCACCCACGATGAATCTGTTTTCTTCCAAAATGATGAGAGGAAAACTTGTTGGAACCATCAAGACAGCCGGCCAGCCCCCAAACCGAAAGGCAAAGGGCAATCGCTGATGATCTTGGACTTCTTGATGGCTGAGTGGGGACGCCTGCACGATGATAACAGGTGTGTCAATCCCTTTTTTTTCTTATTGCAGTCCATATTGACCACTGTGTAGAGAGGCCCGCATTGTATTCAAACCGGGCAAGAATCGCAATGGATACTTCAGCGCAGATCAACTCATCGCGCAAGTTGATCTCGCCATCAATACCTTTGAGGCCAAGACAAATGGCCTTGCACAGGGCCTCTTTTTGTTTGATAATGCCCCCAGCTATTTGAAGCGTGCTGCAGATGCGATATCTGCCACCAAGATGGTCAAAAGTGCGTCTGATTTTCTTTCTTTAATCTAATTTATCTTATCAATGACTTCTAAGATCCAAAGCACCTCTAGACACACCACCTGAAGGGGCCACGCATGCGTGATGGCATCAATCCCTTGACAGGTGAGCCGCAATCGTTCTATTTCCCAGATGACCACTCCCTTTATCCCGGGTGGTTCAAGGTATGGAACAGATTATTCGCGAGCATGGACTTCTGCCGGAGGGTGGCCTCTCTGCTGAGTGCACTGGCCACAAGCCTCCTGAAGGACAGGCCAGCTGCTGCTGTCGCCATGTCCTTTATACCCAGCCCGATTTTGTATCACAGAAGCCATTGCTCCAGGAGCACATTGAATCGCGCGGCCATCTGTGTGATTACTATCCCAAGTATCACTGTGAATTAAATTTTATTGAGCAATACTGGGGTGCAGCAAAGCTCTGATTTCGCATTGCTGGCCGTGCAAAGACGATCGAGGAGATGCGAAGAAAGACACTCAAGTGTCTTGATGAAATCCCCCTTGAACAAATTCGAAGGTGCGTCGCCACTGCATTAAGTTTATTCCAGGGCTGACTCTTTTCAGATTTGCAAACTGGTTGGCACGCTTTATATCTGCCTATCGTCAAGGTTTATCGGGTGCCCAAGCAGCATGGGCCAATAAGAAGTATCACGGCCATCGGATTCTCCCCCCAGATATGATCGCACTTGTGAAGGAAACAGTTCCAAAGTAGTATATTTTGTATATACATGAGCCCATAATTCCAACACACTGTCACTGGTACCCGGGACCTGCACACGCACCCCACACCCGCACCTACACCCGCACCCCTAAGGGATTTGGCCGCTAACCCTAACCCTAGGATGCTTACATAAACCGTGCTGGAACTACATGACTTCTACCTTATGATGGACGACATATTCAGGGATGAGATCGCTCAAGGATAGCTTAGAGTCTATATGGACGATGTTATTATTGCCACGGAAGACAACGACATCATCCATAAAGAAAAAGTTGACCAGTTCTTAGCAAAATTAACCGCCCATGACCTCTATCTCAAACCAGAGAAGAGCCGCTTCCACCAAAGAGAAGTTGAATACCTAGGAGTAATCATTGGCAACAGTAAAGTCAGGATGGACCCAGTCAAGGTCCAAGGGATTGCTGATTGGCCTATACCGACAACAGTCAAAGAAACTCGCAGTTTCCTAGGCTTTTGCAACTTCTATCGCGCCTTCTTTTCCCACTTCTCCGACAAAGCCCATCCATTGAACGACCTAACCAAGAAGAATTATCAATGGCGATGGACAGATAAGGAAAACACTGCCTTTCAAACACTTAAAGACGACTGTACCTCCTTTCCTGTCCTTTGTACTCCCGACTGGTCTCGACAATTCATAATGGAAACTGATGCGTCAGGCTATGCACTTGGTGTAGTTATTTCACAAGAATTTGACGATGGTATCCACCCCATAGCTTTCCACTCTTGTAGTCTCCAAGATGCAGAACGGAACTATGATGCACATGACAAAGAACTCACCGGTGTCATCTAGGTGTCATTTTTGGCTTCAAGTGTGGCCGACCCCTCTTCCTAGGAGCAGATCAACCAATACTAGTCCGCACCAACCATAAATATTTTAGAAAACCTCATAAAATCACTGGTCGCCAGGCATGGTGGATGGAATATCTACAAGATTATGACTATGTCCTAGAACACATCGCAGGCACCTCTAACACCGTCACTGACCTCCTTTCCCGTCGCACCGACCTTAACAAGGGGGTGAACACCGATGAACCACATACACTACTCCCTGACCATCTCTTCCTACATAAAATTTTCCTCAAAGACGACCCACACCTTCGACGTAAAATCTTACAAGACATTCACGACTCCCCAGCGGGAGAACATCTGGGTATCAGCAACACTTGGTATCTGGTAAAGAACAAATATGAAGGACCTAGACTCCGAGAATTTGTCGAAGACTATGTCAAAGGATGCACCCGCTGTCAAGAATCAAAAACCAATATACATAGAACCAAACTACCGCTACACAGACTAGACACCCACGTAGAAGAAGGCCCTTTTCAATACGTATCAATGGATCTCATCACGGACCTTCCTAAATCAGAGGGCTTCGACTCCATCCTCACCATCGTTGATCAAGGATGTACAAAAGCAGCTAAATTCATCCCCTGTCACAAAACAATAGATGGTGCAGGCGTCGCTAACGAGTATCTGAAACACTTGATGCCCTGGTTCGGACTTCCCAGACGAATCATCTCAGACCAAGACCCCCGTTTCACCTCTAAATTCTCCAAGACACTCTGTAACACTACAGGCATAACCCAAAACTTGTCTACCGCCTTTCATCCAAGGACTGACGGACAATCAGAATGAATGAATGCATGGATAGAACAATATCTTCAACCTTGGTCAACTGCAAGGCAAGACAACTGGGCCAAGATGCTACCTATTGCCGAATATGCCCACAACTCATGGAAACACGAAGGCACACAAAAAAGTCCACATGAACTCCTGATCGGCATCAGACCCCAAGTGTCTATTCTAGAAGTGATGGATGAAGTACCAGCAACTAAAGAACATCTAGAAGCCCTGAAAGAAGCGAGGGACATGGCACAGAAACATCTAGAACAGATCCATCAGACAAAAGAAAAGAAGAAGATAACAGAGATGAAGGTGGGAGAGCAAGTATGGGTAGAGGGCAAAAACTTCAACATCTCTGGATCAAAGAAACTTAGCCCTAAATGATACGAACCCTTCACAGTCATGGAAAAGATTGGATCAAGCGCCTACAAAGTAGACCTCCCCTCGTCCATGAGGATTCACAACGTGTTCCACGGTGACCTACTTCTCCCATATAAGGAGACGGAGGCATACGGTCAAGCCTTCACAAGGCCACCACCTGACCTAATCGATGGCGAAGAAGAATACGAGATTGAATCGATCAAAGACATGAGGAAGCGAGGACATAAAATCCAATACCTTGTACACTGGAAAGGATACCCATCAGCTGATGACTCATGGATCGATCACAAGGACTTACACGCACCCGACCTCCTAGCAGAGTTCTATCTTTCCCCACAGGTGGACGATGCCATGTATAAATACACCACCTCTCACCCCGAACGACTCTTCAGTTCTCTTCCTCAGATAACTACCACATCATTTAACATGCCTGCAACCTGTTCCTCCTCAAGCTCTTCTCGTAACTCAGTCTGCGTTCTGTCCTCTCGAAGCTCAGTCCGGTCCCCCTCACCATCCGAATCTCTCGTCAATGAATCCTTCCGCTATGGCATCGCGGTCAATGACGTACACCGCATCAGAGCCCGTCATGCCCTAGAGGATGCAGCGAGGCAGACACAAGAAGGTAGAGAGTTTCAGCTGAACCGCACCATCAGCACGGCCATGGAACAAGCCACCAATAATGGCCAAACAGAGATTGCACAGCGACTAACTCTCTTGGCTGTGGAAGCCCTAGCTGGCCCAGAACCTGTTCTTATGCTACCCCCTCGTGACGGTACCCCCTTCCCCACGGACATTATCACTCACGACCAACGTTCCGCTACGTCTGTCTCCCCTCTCCCCACATATGAAACCTTGCCCGCACCTGTTGTCATCGACACAGAACCACCAGCGGTTGCCAACTTGATTCCACTTCCCAGTTCCCCTGCCCCTTCCTATCCTGCCGCTGATGTACCCCCTGGCTGGATCGATAACGAAGCCAGAGGACGCCCCATCAACTTTCCCATCCCCCTTGTTGATGGAACCACCATAGAAGAAGGTTCCATTAATGCGCCCTTCATCCAGTTTGCCTGGGGAAACCCAGAAACTTATCCCATCGTAAGAGGAACATGCGGTGCTAACCGACAAGTATACCTTCAGTCTCTTCGTTCTCACGCCAATCCATACCCCCATCCGGAATTATCTAGGAAGCAAGCCTTCCTCTTCCATGCAGACCAACCCTTCACGCGGCTTGTTGACTGGGCAATCCATGAGGAGCGAGACGTAACACTCACTGCGGAAGTCTTACGCCTCCGCTGCGCCCAACAAAAATTAGGGAGAATGGCTGAGGAAATTAACCTAGCTCGCATCCATTTCAACAACCTCCAGTGGCGTATACAAGAGTCGCACCACAAACTCAGCAAAGCGGATGCGTACCGACGACTCCGCCCTCGCCTCTTCTACGACTTACCACAACTAGACGTCTTTGAGACCGGCATTGTAGAAGAAGGCCTAGCTCAGATCGACGATCCCTGGTACGTCGAGCCAGCAGTAGGAGGAGAGCTAGAGTGTGAGTGGTGCAGAGAATGAGGACACTTCACAGAATATTGCAATGAAATCTCCCGCTGCACGCTATGCACCGAGATTGGACATCTTCCATGGGACTGCCCTGTCCCTCACAGCTTCTGTGTCACTGACAAGCCCTGCCAGGCTCCATTCAACCACAAGAACTACGATACCACTTGTGTTTCAGCAGTCATGACCTTCTAAGGATGCTAACAAGGGGGTGATGTCACGATTCCATTTATAGGACTATCTCCATTGTTCTCCATTTTTGTATGATATGATGCCATCTCCTATTGTTCTCCGACTCTGGCCAGATTCTCATTGTTCCCTTCATATATCACAAAAACCCATTGTTACTTTCTTTAGGACAGTTTCTCATTGTTCGCCCGTTCCGTACAACAATAGTGCTCTTGTCTATATAAACCGTAGTAACTACAAGGAGCAAGCCTTAAGCTTGTTCTCCTGTGCAATACCAGGTTGTTACAAGGTCTTCAGGAAGGCTTACTGCTGCCTGCAAAGCGGTCTTTGTGTCTCTAAGTCTTCTAGCTGCTTGTGAAGTGCTAGCTTTCTATCCTCAGTCAGAGGCGACTTGTACCCAGAACCCTTGTCAGTGTACATGTGTCGCGTCACGTGACTTGTCGACTTGGTTGATTCTGACTCGAACGATTGACACGCCAGCCTGGGTGTGACAGAACCCTTTTGCTACCAACCGCGTGCGAAAGCATCCATCTGCTTTGCGCTTGAATAGCCATTTAGACTTGATGGCCTTGCGGCCCGGTGGCAAGTCAATGAGCTTCCACATTCCATTTTTGGCAAGCGTGTCCATTTCATATTGACATGCACACTGCCATTCATTGGCTAAGTCCGATCGCATCGCTTCCTTGTAAGTGAGTGGATCTTGATATTCAGCAGCTGCCAAGAGTGCTGAGTGCCCAAGTTGCCCAGTCGCGGGATTGTGTTCTGCGTTATCCAACCCAAAGTATCTAGGATTCTTCGGTGGATTATCCCAGAGATGATGACCCTCCTCGACCAGAGGAGGTCCTGCTGGAGGCATGAATGAGGGACCCAGCAGCAAGGAGCGCGGACACAGCAGAGGATCTCTCTGGACATGTGTGGTGCGAGGGCAGGCAGGGGGCAAGGATGCTGGTGGCTGGGAAGGAGGAGTATGGAAGACTGTGCTATTGGGAGTTAGTGGAATGGGGGGATTCGGGGGTGTGCACGGAGGTTCGGGGCTGCTGCGCGGAGGCGTCGGACTGCCTTGAGAAGGTGCAGGACCATCTGGTTCACATGAGGGGATAGGTAGTGTGACCGGTCTGTCAAGAACCAAGGGTTGCGGAGGCAGAGTGTACAGTGCACTGCTCGCCTTTGCAGGAAAGAAGCTCTCGTCGAATGTCACGTTGCGAGACAGGATGATTGCCCGGGTATCTGAATTCCATAGCCAGTAACCCTTTGAACCCAGCGCATACCTGACAAGTGTCATCTTGATTGACCAGGGATCGAGCTTCCGACACTTGTCCTCAGGCACATGCACATATGCCTTACATCCAAAAATGCGAAAGTAGGAGACATCCGGAACATGTCCAACACTCCATAGCTCATGTGGGGTCTGCCACCCAAGAACACGTGTAGGAGTGCAATTATATGTATGCACTGCAGCATGTGCTGCGAGCTCCCAGAAGCCGAGAGATAAGCCAGCGCTGTGTAACATAGAGCGTGCTTTGTCTAGGATAGTGCGATTCCATCGCTCAGCTACACTGTTCTGTTGCGGTGATCCTGGCATTGTTAATCTATGCTCGATTCCCTTATCTTTCAAGATAGATTGCAGGGCGTGTGATAGGTATTCTCCTCCACAATCAGAGTGCAGTGCAAGCAGACACTTGGAAGTCTGATTCTCAGCCCAAGCCAAGAAAGTTTTGAACACTGCCATGCACTGATCTTTGGATTTGAGAAAGTAGACTACCCCAAATCAGGAGTAATCATCGATAAATGTTGCAATATACTGTGTGCCCTGAATTGATCTTGTCTGCATCGGCCCGGCTAGATCACTATGTACGATCTGTAGCCGCCAGTCCGAGCACTTGGCTGAGGCCAAGAAGGGTAATCGAGACTGCTTCCCCAGCTCACAACTGGAGCATGGTGATCAATCACGATCGGTCGAAGTGTCTATAGATATTCCTTTTACAGAATCATGATGCTGCGCAAGGGCGTTGTGAGACATATGCCCCATGTGCTAATGCCAGATCTCCAAGGGTACAGATGCGCTGGTGAGCGCGTGCAGGGCAGGCTCAGAGACATCAAACCAGAATAGGTTGTGCTCGAGGTAGCCCTGCATGACTTTCCATCCGTGGATGAATATATCAAAGCCGGTCCCCTCAAAGATGACTTTGCCGCCCTTCCAGAGGACCGTGCTTACTCAGAAATAACACGATTCTGCATCCGGGACATGCATAACATCTTGTAAGGTAAGCTGGATGTTCCGGTTCCCTCTGGTGGGGTAAGTAACCACGGATCCAGAGCTGATCTGTTTTAATACAGTGCAACCACCGAGGCTAACACTGCCTTTGGCCGGGGTCCATGGCGCGAAGTCCAGATGATAAGGACTGATGTGATGCGTGGCTCCGGAGTCCACCATCCACCAGGATTGCGCCGCTGCGTAAAGGGAAACCCTGATTTCATTATCGCTATTCTGATCTGACATTTTGGTAATGGTAGCAGTACTCAGGACTATGTGCGCGTTGACTGCTTTACTAGTAGTCTGCGCTTTCTCCACTTTCTCCTTCGCCTCCGCATCCTTCTTCTTCTTTCGGCATTCATTAGCTTTGTGCCCAGCTTTCTGACAATAAAAGCATTTGTATTTGGGCTTATCGCTTTTGTTCTTGCCCGAAGAAGTAACTTTATTGAGGGACGCAGAAGGCCTGGACCGACGACCTTCCTCATTGAGAAGTCATTCCTGGATGGTCTGTGGGGAAAGATCCATTGGAGTGCTGGTTGCCAAGATAGTTGAGGCAACAGCCAAGTATGAATCGGGTAATGCCTTGATCAGTATGAAACTGAATTGTAGATCAGTAATCTGCATGTTATTGTTCTGGAGGGTAACGCGGGCGTCGTTAAGCTTCTGCAGCTGGGGGAGTAAGGGCGCGCCTTCATCTAGTGCGGTGCCTGTTAGGGCGACCCATGTATTGAATGCGGACATAGATCTGACGCCTCCGTAGATCCGCTTGAGTTCATCCCACTTGAGCTTGCAAGTAGGGAAGTGGCTGTCATCGGAGATGCAGGTCCATACATCCTTCTGTGTGTACATTTCAAATACCCTGATAAGCATTTGTCCAGTAGCGTGCCAAGCAACTGCTGCGGCGGCATCGGTGGGAGCAGTAGAGACTGTAAGGTGATCCTGGAGGCCATTCATTTGCAGAAGTGCTATCATGTGTGAGGACCAGATGGCCCAATTAGATCCATTAAGGATCTCTATCCTAGCTGCAGGGGGGGATGAGATTCAGGGTGTCATTTGTGTTATCTATCAGATCGCTTCAGATCTATGTGATGATTTCTAGATCTGGGTAGAGGAGCAGTCAGACCCAGGATTGAAGATCTAGCCAAACCCCTGGCATATCAACTGTACTCCCTGAATCTGATAGATCCAGTCCCCCGGGCTGCACACACAATGATACTGTGGACTATCCCTAAACTAGCTAGCGCACTGCAGTTGTGACGAGCCCAAGTGCTCAAGGGAGTGAGTACCCCTGGCCTTGTTCTAGACCCAAGAACTGCGCCCCGTGAGGGAGTCGACAGCCAACCATTCAGTGGGCAAATAGTCCCCAGGGCCTTCCACCCAGTTTCCAATCATGGCAGTAAGGCTGCATCTGGCTCGTCCGCATGTGGTGCATGTCCATTTCTGTCACCGCCAAGGGTTTGACAGCAACAATAGACTATAGCTAAGTCTCTGCTGTGACTTAGAAGACAGATAGAGCAGTATGGGTTCCCGCTTGCAGTGCTGCAACACTGTAGCCACCCTTTAGTGTAGAGAGAAGATGGGGAGTAAAGTCACTGTGATTGACAGGAGACTCAACTTGCCGGTACAAGGTAGCTACGAGTCTCTACTTATAGGAGAGAGGGATCCTAGGATCCGAAAGGGGTAACTGTACCCGATATAGTAGGGAGAAAGGAAGACACCAACTGGGAACAAGGGGAACATCAGAAAGGAGAACAATGGCTTCATCAGAAAGGGTTTAACGAAGGGTCACAGGGACCCGAGAGAGCATATGATCCTCAGAGAACAATGAGGATCGCTTAGGAGTGGGGTGCAGTCCAAAAATATAGTACAGTGCCTCAGGCGCACACACAAGCAAACAGTCTAATCGGACTCCTGGCTGGTTCCACAACTTACAGGAGCGCAAGCAGTTGAGTGCTTACCCCAGGCCGGTTACATCACTCCTCCGCTAGAGAGGACGCCCACGTCCGTTCTTTGATCGTCACCCTAACTGGGGTCTGAACTCGTCCATCCCAATATGGCGAACCTTGTCCGCCACCCTCGCGGCGATGAGGCGTTCTTCGGAGGCGGACTTGGCCTGGTTAACGGCCTGGAGATCCGCCTCCACCCGCTTGTTCTCCCGGGCAAGTCGGTCGCCCTCCTGGTCGAGGCGTCGGTAGCGGAGGACCTTGGCATGGATGGTCCAGTCGTCGAGCTCGAGGAGGGCCTCCTCGAGTGGCCAGTAGTCGACGTGGTCGCCCCAAAGGCGGGCCCGGAGCCAGTGAGGAATGGGCTCGAGGGGCCTATCCCGAGAGTCCTGTCACGCATATAGTTCGACCACACGCGCGTCGGACTCTCCCCTTGCGGATGCCGGGAGGCCAGCCACTCGCCCATCGTCGAGCTGTTTGATGAAGTGGGCGAACTGCTTGCCGTCCTCTGTGGGGATGGTGAAGTCCGGGAGGCGACCGTCGTTTTCTTGGTACCCCTCGGGGCACTCAAGTGGCTCCTCCAGGGTCTTGACCCGCTGCTTGAGGGCTGCCCGCTCCCTGTTGATGTCGTTGCACTGACGGCGGAGGGCGCTGAGCTGCCTCTCCTCGGCGACGGCCCGCTGTTGTATGGTGGTGGCGAGCCCCTTGATAAGGGCTCGTAGCTGGGTGGGGGTGAGGTTGTCGTGGCCGTCGACGACGGCCAATACAGTGGCAGGGGAGAGGGGCCCCTCCCAGTGGTCGCTGGTTTCGAGGTTATGAAAAGGGCCCGGGACCGTGATGACACCGGGGCCGATGGTAAAGGAGGGGACGGTAACAGGCCCCGGGGTGGCCGGGGCAGGGGTCGCCTCGTCTGGGTACTGGAGCTCCATGGGCTCGGGGTCTCCGGGGAGGCTGGGCGGCGGGACTGGAAGTGGCGAGGGAACGGTGGAGGGGTTTGACATCTTTGGTTAGTGATGGTCGTGGTAGCGGCAGTAACGTTCTTTGCAAAAGAACCAATGCTCGTTGGAGTGGGCGTGAGAGATATGGGGGCGGCAGCGATGGCTAAGCGGCTTTGTGGGGTCTTTGTGAGGACAGGAGCAGGGCTTGAACTCGTGAAACTTGTGAGTGGTAAAGGGATAGGATCGAAGAAGGGATTGGAAGAAGGACTGAGGTTCCGTCTTGGAAGGGGGACAGTGAGGACTGCTGTTGTTGCTGGGGGTTTCTGCTTCCCTCTTATGCTCATCAAGGGCCGGCGCTTGTGATACTCCCGAAGGAGATCCGGGGTGAACACCTGATCAACTGGTTCCCAGGTGTTGTCGCTTTCGGGGTAGCCCCGCCACTTTATCAAATACTGTAGTCCCCTCTTTCTTCCGTGGAGGCGATGATTTCTGATCTGCTCCACTTCATATTGTTCTTCGCCTCCCACAAGATCGGGTGCTGGTCGGGCGTAGTTGGGCCCGTACTCCCTTGTTTCCCTATATGGGGTGAGGAGCCCTGCATGGAATACATTGTGGATCTGCCACGAGGCAGGGATGTCGATGAGGTAGGCGACCGGCGATACTTCTTTTAGCACTTTGAAGGGTCCGTATCTTTTGGGGTTCAATTTGGACCCTTGATGCGGGAGTTTCAAGTGGGTCGCCTCCAGCCACACCTGATCTCCGGGTTTATACTGGGCCGGTGGGACGTTCTGTGCCTTTTGATTGATGGCCTTGATGGCCCTGTCTCTCGCCTCTTCCATCTTCCGTACCCTCGTTTCGGCCGTGTCGTTATTCGTAGGGCTGTTGTCGGCTGAGTGTAGTGGGGGCTCGTACCCCCAGAGGATCTGATTGGGTGATAACCCGGTGGTGCTATTCCTCCGGTTGTTGTGCACTGCTGTTGCGACTGGGAGCCATTTGGTCCAGTCCTTGGGCTGTCCTGCTGTTACCAATCTCAGGTATTGCTCCACCCATTGATTCTTTCGTTCAGAGAGCCCATCAGTTTGGGGGTGGAATGCGGTGGACAGGTTTTGCTGGATGCCTAGCCGTCGAGTGAGTGCTTTCCCGAAGTGAGATGTAAACCGAGGGTCCCTGTCGCTGATTATTTTCTTGGGGAGCCCAAACCATGGGTACACGTGTTTGAGGTACAGCCAAGCGACCCCTGGGCCCGTTATCGATGTATTGCATGGGAGGAATATGGCCGCGCGTGAGCATCCTTGGTCTTCTATGGTTAGAATCGCATCTAGACCATTACACAGAGGCAGGCCGGTTATGAGATCCATTGCGACGCTCTGGAAGGGTACCGTTCCTGTTGGTGTGGGGATGCGGAACAACAGAACTTTCTTCTTGTGAGTGAGGATTTTGGCCTGTTGGCAAGTTGCGCATCCCTTGATATATTCCG
>QLOT01000182.1:0-18667 GCA_003313875.1 Russula aff. compacta
GTAACTGTTCGAGCTTCCTCCGCAATGATCATCGCCTTGACTGGCGGTAGCTCGAGTGAACTAATGGCTGACAGCAGGAAAAGATGCTATTCCAACAGCTTGTGCAGGATCACATTTAGCTTTGACAACTCAAGGCATCGTACCTTTCGTCGTGTTGGGTTTGATAGCCGCGTCCTTGAACGAGTAATCGTTAAGGTTCACAACACCCTGAGACAGTCGTATCGTCTTACAGCTAGTAATTTTATAGATCAAGTTCTTGGACTGTGAGCTTGGACCCATGACAAGCCACCCCTCCCTAGAGGCACCTCGTCGCCCTACCGCCAGCTATCCGCACCAGTGTAAGGTATCCCTCGGACCCAGACTCGGAGCTGAGCGGAATCGGCCGCGTCGGAACCCCCGTCCTTCCTTCCATTCCCTCTCTGCCACGCATCCTCGCTGTCCACTGCCCTTGCCCTCCTCGCCTCTCGACTATTCCCCTAATCAAATATTATCGACTCCAGCCGCTGCCAATACCGTCATTGCCCTTCTCACTTCCTTTCCTGCTCCTTTCTCTTCAAGTTTTTACTTTAGGCAACGACGATGATCCATTTATCGCGATAGTACGGCGACCAGTATACCTCACAATGATTCCCTTAGCCTCTCTCCTGACAGTCATACTAACAATTACAATTTTCTGAACGTTTACGTCGCATACGCCGTCCAGCGACCCTTCGATATCCCAAGTCGTAGGAAATCCTGTTTTCAAGGCCTCTTTCGAGGATGGCAGCAGTATCATCACGGCGTGTGCGCCCCATTCCTCCCTCTTTTCTCGCGTGCTCCGTTTTCCATCACTTTGGTGCGCCTTTCCGTGGAACCGCTGTCCAAGGGCGTACCTTTCCTCGTCTCATCCTCTCGCTGGGGGGCCCACGTTCGTAGAGCCGCTGTCTACGGTACGTGTTTCGCCTAGCGTCTTCGCGCTCACACATCTTTTAGAATCACTTGTAATTTTCCTCATCTTATTCTCACCTACCCAGGACAGCGGATTCACTATCGCAGCCATCACCTTAGCTACACCACTATGGTTCGGCGAGGCAACGGCGAAGTACAAGGGCCCTAGTCGTGGCCCAATGACAGCTTTGGCTCGGCTTGAGTTCTGAAAAGCCGGTGCTGAGCCTTCAAGCCGGGGCTTTTCATAGTAAGTGGTTGATCGCGACCGTATCGCTGCTATCGCACGTCCAAGTCCGAATATTATTTTGTATTCCCCTCGCTACATCACTTGTGTTGGATCACCTGTGATATAACCAGTCAACCTCACCTTTTTATCCATGAGGAGGGTAGTATCAACCCCAGCTGCGCCTAGACATGAACCTATTCCTGTGCTTCAATGTCTAAGCTCATTGTTATGCCGAGTCAATCTGGTCCAGCTTGAAGGATTGGTCTGTCTAGCTTGCACGCACCTCAAGGATGACCTTGACGTGGACAATATCCCATGTATCACTAGTCTCTGCCTGCCAGCACGCTGGGCGATGATCATGCACCCTACCCTCCTGTACACACTCAACTTACCCATTGCGACTGGCTCCTCCCTTGGCTTGCTCCTCGTCCGTCCTCATCGCCTACGCTGTCCTTGTGCTCTATGCGTACCTCCGCCGCTCTGATCCTTTCACCAGTCCCAGCGCATGGGGCTACATCGTGATGTTGCAGATACCGATCGCCGTGTCCCTCGCCAGAAAGAACAAGTTGAGCTGGGGGAGTGGAGTCAGTTATGAGAGAAGGTATGGTTCTGCCTTCTGCCACTGACCGCCTTTCATAAAATGTCGATCTAGTTTGAACTACATCCACCGCTTTTCGGGGTACGCCACAGTGGTCGCTGCTAATGTCCATGCCTTAGGTTTTTGTATGTATATCTGTTGATTAACCGTACCACTATGCTCATACCTTCCGAATAGTCTACATGTGGCCTCTGAATGGAGCCATATGTTCCTTCCCAGATATGTGGGATCTGGTTTCCCTCGGTGCTGTTGACCTTTTCTTCCCCCCCCCTCCTTTGTGCAGAATTAACTGTGCAATTTATTCATTATAATTCACACCACAGGCTTTGCTGTCCTTTTATCTGCTGTGCACCATTTCTCTGCCTTTCCTTGTTTCATCATCACAGTATATATATACAAAGGTCTCCTTTGAGACACCACTAATGAGCTATACTAATAAACTAGGTTAGATTTTAGATTATGGAAATGTAACCGCAAAATTACTTACTGTGGCAATCAAATTTTTTTTTTCACTGTTAAAAGTTGAAGGGCTAACTCATTTAAGATAATATTTCATTTAAAAAGTAGTGATCCCATTCTTGCTCTACTAAATCTCCTGCCTTCTTATGCATAGAAAGGGCATCCTCAAAGAGGACTTTGGCCTTTTTTGGCTGTGATCTTGCCATTTTTACTCTACCCAATTTTTGAAGAGTATTTCCTTGATTTAAAAAGTCATTGATGTGTTTATAAGATTCAAAGGCATTCCAATATGAATCCTCAGCCTTATTTAATTGATTTGATATAAAATATATGTCTCCAAGTTCATCATAAGCACGCCCTTGGTATAGATAATTATTGGTAAGCTTGTAGAATTTCAAGGCTTCATAAAATGAATGTTCAGCCTGATCTAGCTTACTTAAATTAAAATATATGTGTCCAAGTTCTCCATGATCATATCCTTGATCAAAAATATTATTGGTAAGCTTATGAGACTTTAAAGCCTTACAATAGAAAGCTACAGCCTTCTCTAGCTTATTTAATTTCAAACATATGTCACCAAGTGCTCTGTAGTCATTTCCTTGGTCTAATATACTGTTGGTGCTTATGTGAAGATGTAAGGCTTCAGAAATGTAGTGTTCAGCCTCTTGAAACTTATTTAATCTATAATATATAAGCCCAAGTCTATAATAATCACATCCTTTGCTTATGGCATTATTTGCAAGTACATGAAGTCTTAAGGCCTCA
The DNA here is from genome assembly GCA_003313875.1 of Russula aff. compacta. NCBI lineage: Eukaryota > Fungi > Basidiomycota > Agaricomycetes > Russulales > Russulaceae > Russula > Russula aff. compacta. Next base: position 2,976 of record QLOT01000182.1, read on the forward strand.
TGGAATTGATTTTCAGCCTTATGTAGCATGTTTTGGTTTAAATATAGCCCTCCAAGTCCTCTGGAAACATCTCCTTGGCCCTTAACATCTTTGGCATGTTCATAAAACTTTAAAGCCATTTTAAACATGTCCTCAGCCTCATCAAATCCAGCTTGAAACAAGTATGTTTCACCAAGAAGCAATAAAATATTAGCATGTAAAGGGCTTTTATTTTCTTTGCTAGCTTGACATAGATTTTCTGCCTCTTTTAGCCTGTGCTTTGCATCTTCCAATCTATAAGCACCACAATGCAGTCTTCCCCATTTTTCAAGACACATAATTAATAATGATGTGGAAGCATTTTTTTGTTGTAAAAGTTCAACAGTTTTACTTATTAATTTGTCTGAATGATCTCCAATAGTGGCATGAAACATAGTAAAAGTGCAGATAGCTTTAATCAACTTTTTAAAATCCTTAAAGTCTGACTCCAAAAGGCCAAATAATGTGGCTTTTGTGTTATTCACTTCAAGCACCATCTCTGTATAACTGCTAGTTTGTGCTTTATCAAACTGAGTAGATGCCAAATTGATGTAGAAATCATTAAGAGCATTTTTATGTGTTTGAGATGTCATAATATGATTCATGCAAAAGCTTTGAATAATTGGATAAGTCTGATATCTCTCTTCACTCCCTCCAGTCATGTGTATCAGACTACACTCCTGAAGGGCAAGGAGGCCAGATAAAATGTCCATGCCAGGGAGGATTATTTTAAACCTCTCCACCTGCTTTATATGAATACCATCTGGCAGCATACTGAGAACTCCAAGCAGATCTTTGGCAGATGGACTAGCTCTCATCCTACTGCTATCAATAGATAGCTGGATGGAGAAATCAAGATTTAACTGCCTATTTTCCTGACCCCTATGAATAAACATTGTATGCTTTTCATTCCACTGCTTTAGCAATAACTCTGCTGATGTGGCCTGAGCACGGTGGGCCAACAGTGTAACAGCAAGAGGAACACAGTCCACAGCCATTACAAGTTCTTCTGCATAATCATCAAAGTTATCAGCAGTGTACGTCCAGAGTCGTGTCGCAGCATCACAATCCAGAGTCCTCAGTGGACGCAGAAAGGGCCTCGTCCACTGGGTCTTCCCTGGCCGCACTGTGCCCCGCATTGTGATCAGCAGGGTAGTACGTTCAAGCCTAGAAACTCTGGATAACAGCTCTTCAACAGAGGACTTCGTTTTCCCGTCCTGATCCCATGGCGTCTCAAAGTTATCAAAACAAAGTATGCAATCCTCTGTGTTCAGTGCCAGGGATATACTAGGCCAGGAGACTTCTGTGGCCCCATCCAAGAGACCGAGCGTCTTTGCAAGCTCAGTCAAGAGCGCACCAGACGAGAAGACAGCATCGCAGGCAATGAAATATCTAGCATCCCCGAAGTGTTTTTGGACACGTTCATGAGTGAGCACCGCACTCGCGAGAGTGGTCTTGCCATAACCACCAGGCCCGAGGATTGCGATGCGGGCAGGCTGAGGGCCATCGTGAAAGATCATGTCAATGATCTCGGCAAGTTCGGAATCACGTCCAAAGCACGGCTCCTGAGGCATTGGTCTAGATGACATAAGCATATAGTCAAAATACAGGGTTTTAGACACCAACATGGAAACGTCAAATGAGCCGGAGAGGTCACTGGTAGATGGACTACCACGAGTAGCCTATTGAAGATGTCGGTTGATTGTGATCGTTTGATATCAGAAAAATTCGTACCTTGTGCCCTTCCTGAAGTTGCCCCATACTATTATTTATCGCTAGCTTGCACTGCAGGCGATAAAGTTAGCGACTGGCACGGATAGAGAAACTACGACAAACCTGGAAAATCTGAAGCACGTCCGAAAGTTTGCTATCGTACTGCTTGACCTGCTGTAGCAATTTTTTGGGCGAAGTGATCTTCTTGATAAGTCCGATTTCGTGGCTCCGATTGAGCTCGCCCCAGAGCCCATCCAAGTCACTTAAGTATGATGAGCCGCGACAAGAGCACGACAGAAATGTATGACATACGACTCGAGAGACTCAACGATTTCCCACAGACCAGGCGGAAGGTCTTTCCTTTCTAGGTTGTGTTCCTCACAAAACGCATCGACTGGATCCAACAGGCCATCGATCCTCTCGAATTTCTCCCTTGCCGCGTCCCATTCTTTGTCGCACTGCTTCAACTCCTGTCAAAATGCTGGTAAGATGAAACATCGTCGTGTAGCGTAGTCAAACACTCGCATCTCGGATGGTGAGCACCATGTTGACGAGGTGTCCCACGGGCGAAATGTAGGGAATCTTGGCGGCAAGGGCACTTGCCACCTTCAAACCCCCGAATGAAGCCTCGATCGCACTTATCGTAGTGTCTCCTCCGATTGATTCCGATGAAGGGGGATCGAGAGATGTAGCTGGATGGGCCAATCGATCGATGAGCTAGAGGACAACGCCGTCGAGTATGATAAAATAACACTCACAGTCTAGCTGGTCAATGTCAGAAGATGACGCAGGAAGGAACTTGCGAATGGTTTTATTCAGTGATTCGGATTGCATTTTTTTTTCTATGATTTTGCGGTTGTGGTTGTGGAGTTGTGGCGACGAACAAGGACAACTCGGCAGAGCTGGTTGTAGCCGAGGGCAGTGTGCCTGGGCCATGCGAACCAACCGCATCACAAACGTGACCGCGTGCCATCCACCTGCGATGATTCCGATCCTCCTGCTTCATTCACTGTGGTAGTCACCAATGTATGTTCTTGAATTCGGATTTGCAAGCTGGATCCGAGACATCCTGCTGTCTGAACGCATCCCAAGTCACTCTAGTGCGCTGCTGAATGTCGTCACCATGAAGACAGAGCCTTTTTTGTCACGGGTACGGGACTAGCACTACTGTTCCCACCGACGATGATGAGGGCCCTCAGTTCCCTCTATCTCATTGTGCTCCTGGTCTGGTCTAGTTGGTCATTATGTTTATTAGCTCTACATGCCTATGTACGTCTCGCCGCTTCCATGGCGTCCATGTCCCGGCTTCCCTACTCGTTTGGCCGGGCTGTACGCCGTCTTTGCTTTCTTGCTGCTACCTTGACATCTACACAAGAAACGTCCCAGTGTGTGCACGTCCTTGTCATCGTAGTGACAGCGTATATACCCTTGTCGTATTCGGTGACCAGAGTCCTTGGGATTACGACCTCTGAGGCAGGCGCGTGTCAACGCGGTGGTTTTCAGCACCCGGAATATCATAGAATATAGTCAGTGCGACGGCACCATCTATTTCACTATCTTCGACGTGCATTCTCACAGGGCCGGCATTGGTCGTTGTCCAACTAACAGCCGTTGGTGAATATTCACGGCCGAGCTGCAATAAGAAACGAGGGTGGTAGGGAGTGAAAGGTTCTTGTCAAGGGATTCTTGCCGAAGCCTGGTAACTATAGTCCGGAGGGCATGGGCTACTGTACTCATGGCCGGCAACTCCACTGCATCACCCCAGTGGAGCGCCTTCCGCCGACGAGTTCGCCCTTCTGAAGGCAACTTTGCCGGGTGTCGGAACAACACGATTTCATCGAGAACACCTATAAACTACCCGCCAAATGGCAGAGATGGTATATACTCTATGTTTAAACAGCACGCTGTTGAAAACACCTGTAATCATTGCGGTTAGTTTAGTCTTACGCACTATGCAGTACCTTACAGGCAGCGCTATGAGCCCTGTGCATCTGATTTCGCGGGCGGGAATGGGACGAAAGTCTCTACCCGCTGCACACTCTCATATACTTCCCTCTTTCGCTGGGATCGCAAAAAGTCTTCCTCTCTTTCCTTCATCTTGCGTTTCCGTCTCTCGTCATCCCGAAGGACGCCCTGGTACATCGTCTGGAGAGCGAGAACTAAAAAAACCGATGGAATGGCGGCGGGTGAGATAGTACGCACATGGTGTTCTTGCTGCTGAAGATAATGAACGCCCCATACGGTAAGTGAGGATACGACGATGGAAGCGAACAATGTAGCCTTGGCCACTCGAGACATGAGAACACCCGCGACGCCCGAATCCGCGTGCCGAGTGCACTCGATCACGTGATTGGCATTTTTCATTTTCACCACCCGCACTAAAATCTAAATATGGAAATAAGAAGTATCAAAATGTCAACGTCTGTCGTACGACTCGACGGTTAACCATGTCCGCGACCTCGACAGCGACAAAGCCTGCTGAACTTCGTCAAAGAGTCACCAATGGCTCATCAGGGGCTACTGTCACAGATGAAGGCCGCAAGACTGATAAACTCCTCGACTCTCATACCAGGTCAGTTCCTCGACATCTGAACAATTCTCCCCCCTTCCCACTCATATCAACACACTCACCAGGTGGGAGTTTGGCGGACCATGGGGCGTCACTGCCATGATGATTGGATTCCCGATACTCATGTATTACTTGTGGATATGTCTCTGGTTTTATGACGGCCGGCTCGTCGTCCCGACTTCCGTTGAAGGAATCATACCGTTCATTTACAAAATGTGGACTCACATCCGCGATGTCAGTTCTCACCCTTAATTGCGTGAGTAGAAACAGAGTCATCTCACCCATTTCCCCTCATGTAGGATGCCAGCCCGAACCTCTATGCTTGGAAAGTATATTCCGGCCTCATTTTCTATGAGCTCTTCCTTGCGTGGGTCATGCCCGGTTATATGCAAGAAGGCTTGCCTGTGCCGTCTCTTGGATACAAAACTCTCATGTACAACTGTAACGCGCTCTTCTCGGTCTACTTCACTTTCATCACCGCCGCGGTCCTTCACTACTTTCAAATATTCCGCCTCACGGAAATCATTGACAATTACGGCCACATCATGTCTGTCGCCATGATTTGGGGCTTCGGCGTATCCTTTGGGACTTATTTTTGGACCGTCGCCCGTGGTGAACAGATGCGCATGTCGGGTAACTTCATATATGATGTGTTCATGGGCGCCGCTCTCAACCCTCGTATCGGCCCCGTTGACCTGAAAATGTGGGCGGAAGTCCGCATTCCTTGGGTAATTGTGTTCTTCTTAGCCGTCTCGGGTGCATGCAAGCAATATGAGCAATATGGTGCCGTCACCCCTGTGCGTACCTTTCTTTTCTTATCCTAGATAACTGGCGTTGAGCAGTGTTCCCCAGAACATGGCGTTCATGTGTCTCGCGACCTGGTTTTATCTGAATGCATGGTGAGTTGTGAATTTTCGTAAAGTGCCTTCCAGCTGCTCACCTCGTGTTAAAAGCTGCAAAGGCGAAGAGTGTATACCCCAAACATGGGATATGTTCCACGAAAAGTGGGGCTTCATGGTTATCTTCTGGAATTTTGCCGGCGTCCCATTCGTGAGTCCATGGCGTCGTCCTGGTCTCATTATTGATACTTAATCTAATCTTGACAGACCTATGTTTACTCGGTCGTTTACATGGCCTCCCATGAACCGGAGAAGTACAGGTTTTCGAACCCAGCGTACATTGCGCTATTCGCCACGTTAATCACGGCGTACTGCATGTGAGGATACATGATACACCCTCCCACTACTATGAGAGATCTGACGCTGCAACTCTAGCTGGGACACCTCCATGTCGCAGAAAAGTCGCTTTAAGATGCAGACCCAGGGCAACTACCAATTCCGCTGGACGTTCCCTCAGCTGCCATGGGGCACGCTCAAAAACCCGAGTTACATTCAAACGGCACACGGGTGACTAATTATTTTTTAAAAACCATCAACATTGAGAACTCCCCCGTCTGACCTAGCATTCGCAGCAATCGCCTTCTCACAAGTGGCTGGTGGAGGTTCTCTCGTAAACCAGTACGTAGTCCCCCCAGCCCCAGCCAGACACAGATGACAGATGACAAATGGACGTCAACGTTAGAATTACGTGGCCGACTGGATCATGAGCTTCACCTGGGGCCTGGTCGTCGGCACTGCGACTCCCATCCCATACTTCTACAGCGTCTTCTTCATCACGGTGCTCATTCATCGCACGACCCGCGATTTCGAGAGGTGCGTGCCCACCCCCCAACCGGCTCTTTACGTCCCAACTAGACACGATTATGCTGATCGGGACTGGCTTTCCAGATGCGCCATCAAGTACGGCAAAGATTGGGAACGCTATTGCGAGATTGTGAGATGGAAGTTCATTCCTGGCGTCTACTGAACTACCGAAATTCTGGCCCATCCTCTCTATGCGCCGTAGTACGAACCTTTTTTTGAATACTCCAAAACCGCTCCGTTAGAGGGACTGGTTTTTTTGTATTGCAAGGATCGGTCAAAGTCGTTCTTTATAATCACTTTTAATTTACCACTCAATGCAGACCACCTGCGACGTAAGATCGTGGGCATCATAATTGATATTCGTCATGGGCAAAAAAAAAGCATTATACATCATCAAAAAATCAGATCGTAAGCTGATCGCCATATGCCTCCCCCCCCCCCTAGCGACTGTGCAACATAGCGTTCACTCAAAAGGCATACTTTCCACCCCTTGAATCAATCCCGCCCAGTTTGCCGCGACGGCGTCCGCATAGTCCCTCTCTTCGCGAGCGAATGACTGCACGAGCTGAGTGAGGAGCGTATTCTCCCTGTTGTGCAGCACCACGCGCAACTCGTGCCACATGCTGCCATCAAAAGCCAGTTCATCAATCAATCAGCCACAGTACGGAATAGGGAGCGCGTGCGTGTGCGCGCGCGGAGGAGGGGACTCTTACCACGCGCGAATGAACACCCGCCGATTGAGCTGCGCCGAGATCGTCGCCTTGTCCTTCTCGATGTTACCCGCGATCTTATCCGCCTCATCCTCCCAGCCGTCCTTGGCGACCGCCTTGACGCTCTCGAGCTTGAGCGCGTTCACGTCGACTCGTTTCTTCAGGCGCTCGACTTGGTCGACGGAGAGCCGGTCGTGTCGGATGAAGAGGTCACGCATGGCGATGTACAGGTCACGTTGACTCTGGTTGGTGCGACGCGATGCGATGCGATGGGAGTGCCGGGTAGGTAGTAAGTTGGCAAGCGCGAGGAAGGGAGAGAATCAGTGGCAGAGCAAAAGACATGATAGGGGGGTTGCAGAGGTTTGATTCAGGGGCGAACCTTCAGACCTTCCAATGTATCCTGCATCAACACGCCAGTCTAAAAACCCAGATTTCGTCAGGGACAAAAAAAAGTTCACGATCCAGAGCAGGGCGACACACCCGTAGCTCGAGCAAGTCGGCGTGACGCTGAGTGTGTGCCGACACTACATTGACGCCCTGCCTCACGCCTTCCGACAGGTCGCAGTCTTGGCCCTTCCAGCATTGCCCGTTCAGCTCCACCAGGGTCTTGAGCGTATTCGTCAGGCGCGACATGTCCGCCTGTGCGGTCGAAGGCGGCGAAAGGGACAGAGTGGGATCCCGGAAAGAGAAGGAGGGTAGCCCCAGTGGCATCCGAATCATGTCCGGGTCGGTGGAGTACGAGGACGATAGCGGGGAGGACACGCGAAGGGCAGGTGGCAGACGCAAATGAGGCACGAAAGACGGCCGAGTGCTGGTGCTTCGTACCGCTGCAGCCTCGCGCTTCCGGATGAGGCGTTCTCCCAAAATACAGATTTTCTGCCAGGCTTCGATCAGGGGCACGATCTTCTGTCGAACATGCCTGCAGTAAGGGGACACGGTAGAGGTTCAAATCGAGCAAGTGAATGAATGAACGAGAAGAAAAAAAGTGTGATGTACCCGAGTTTGTCCTCCAAGTCACTGGGAATAGTCATCTCTTCGACGCGATCGATGCGCTTGCTTGCAGATTCTTCTTCCAGCGAAATTGATGAATGTTTCCGCCACTGCTCAAAGGAAGACTCTGTGAGGAAGGTACCCAGCAAAGCGTCTTCTTTGATGACGGGGTGATTCCTTGGCGCTGGACATTAGTCGTCGATGAGCGACAGCAGTCTTGGCAGTTGACCCACATCACGAAACGGAGGAACCTCTCCAAGCCTTTCCTGTGACCATTGTCAGCAATGTGCCCCGTGCCAACAACCGGCGGCGCAATTCAAAAGCCAAAAAAAAGCAACATACCTTCTTTGCTCCAGGAACATCTCATCAGCTAAGACAATGTCAATGAGCTTCTCGGCAGCAAACTCGCCAAAAGGCTAAAAACAAAAATCCAATCACGTACGCCCGATGCGCTTGGGAGGTAGCTGTGGCAATAATCGGAAAGGATATCGCCGGACCAAACATTCCCACAAGAATGCGAATTCTGAATACCGCCGGTGCACCGTTCCGCCACGCTAACATCAAAAACCCCACGCCAGAAATGAATAAATAAAAGGTCGAAATGGAGGCATTCGACGAACGAACCTCGGTGGTGATCCCGTACACCATGTACCTGTTCAGCACGAACCCCTGCTGTCCCACAAACTGCACCGTCACCTTCTCCAGCCTCTTCCACCACCCAGACGACAATCCGGTCCCCGCGACGCTCGACGGTGGGGCACCAACACCACCAGCACCAGCTCCGTTGAGGCCAGTACCAGCAGCACCGAACGAGGTCGCGCCACCAATGCCGCCATAGCCATAGCGCGCCCCGGTCATCCACGGATCATCCGGGGGCGGGGGCACGGCAACATTACTCCGCAGACCAGCAGCAGCCGCGGAGCCACCACTACCATTGCCGTGCGTGGGGGCGGTGCTCGGCTGATGATTGCCGTACGCCCCTGCTGCGAGGCTCGTCGGAGGTGGCGCCGGGCTGTAACTGAGCAGGCTGATGTCGAGCGTTGGCTCGGGGAGCGTGTTCTGCTGCGCGAGTAGCGCAACCTGTTCCACGCTAACGTCTGGTTTATCGATTTTTTGTTTTTTGTTTTTGTTTTGAGAAGATGGGAAAAGGAGAGGTCAAACTTGCGAGGAACGGACTGACGACGGGCTTTTGCATCTTCACTCACCTTTCCCTGCCTGTGCGAGCGCGACCAGTGCGAGCGCAACAAAGAACTCGAGTTTTGATACACGCGGGCGTGTGCTCACGAGGTTGACGATCTACAGTAATACCACCCATCATATCGTTGAGATACGAGTGAGTGTGAGTGAGGCCATTGGGGGGGAGTGAGTGCGGCGCACCTTATCCACCGTTGCAGCGGGCAACGAAGACGTCGACAAGACACGCGAGAGCGAATTGACGGACGTTTCGCCCGAATTACTCGGGTCGACCGCGTTAAACGATTGCTGGTATATAACCGGCACCGTCGCCTCGGCTGTTTTGGTTGTTGTTTTTTGAAATAAAAATAAAAACGAACGATATACCAGAGTTTCATACGGTCTGTCAAACGAAAACAATGGGGGGAGGGGGTTATACTACGCACCGATGGCATTTGTGAAGACGGAGGGGACTTGGACCGGGGGAGGAGAAGGGGTAGGAGCAGCGCTCCACGGATCAAGACCGTCGTACGTCGAAGCGGCGAGCGGGTTCTCGTCAACGAAGCTGCCGCCAAAGCTAGAGGAGATACCATACGCCTGCGTTGGTCGTGGCGCGTTGAACATTGTCGTTGAGGATGAACGGTACGACAGCGCTAGGGAGGGATCGACTGGGCCGTTAAAGGCACAACCGAACCGAGTAATTCAGGAAATTCACTTTCGTGGCTAGGGCATGTGTATATTTTCTAAAAAAAAAACCCGAGAGTCCTATTATCACAAACTAAGCAGAAGAGGCGACAAGACGCTGTATACAGTCGAAATTAGATAGACAAGAATTGCCTAAGATCCACGCCACTCTCATGCCTCCTCCTAGCTTATCATTCTCTGTGATCATGCCTGCTCATGTGTCTTGCCAGCAAAGTGAAGCGTCCAGGACGACAACAATCGCTTAGAGTTTACCGTTTCACCATCCAATCTACGGTGGTAGCGTGTCAGCGCCTTGGCTAGAATAACACAGATAGGTGAAACATACCCTGGGGTGCCATAGGTTAAAGGGGCCATGTACATAAATGCAATAAATAGCACGAGGAAGAAGCCCACGACGATAATAGGGCCACGGGTACCGAGCTCTGCCCACTGCCTCGGGCGTATCCTCGTGAAGTGCCCCGGAGTAGAGATAGGGTAGTCAATGGTTTCAGAGAGGAGGAAGTGAAGTACTGCACCAGCGACAAGCGCAGATGCAAGATGAGAAGGGAGATAGTGGTGAACGAATAGCTGTCTGCTCATAAGGAAGAATGGAAAGTAATGGATCAACCACACAATCCCGAAAAAGCCCGCAGAATTCCACAGGCGGTTACGAACGGCTATTGATCACCCGGATGAGATCAAACTTGGCGTTCAACAATAGTTCACTTACCAATTGGAATAGGATGTATACCTCGCCTCTTTGCAAGCAAATCTGCACCCAGGATACCCACGTACAGAGACAGGGCAATGGCGCAAGTCCACCACCCGACAATATTGCCGATAAGGTAAATCTGCTTCTGGCCCTCATTCTGCGTCCAGAAGCTAATGCCGCTCAGGAGGAACGGCCAGTTAATGGGGGTGCTAGCGTAGGGATGTGAAGCGGTCAAGCCGGCATTGTGCTGCAACATGAGGAGCTGGAGTTCGAGGAACTTTCTGAAGAAACCAAGTGGTTTCGGGGTTTTCGTTTGCTGAGGGCTAGTTCTGACTGACACGTCCTCGCCGTCTACCACCGATGATCATAAGACAAAGGAATGATATAAAGCAGCTAGGCCGCACCTATCCCCGAGATGATCTCGTCGACATACCAGATGGCGTTGCGGTCCATGGGATTTTTCTCTCCGTTGACTTCTTGCTGTCGGAACGCCCAGTCGGGAAGCTGCTCACGGTGGGACCAGAGTGAGACCTTCGTAGGGACATGTACAAGCCGGAGGTAACCGCTCTTGCTCCGGACGGGCTCGCCTTCATGCGCACCATTCAGGTAGAGATGGAAAAGCGTATCGTTATATTGCGAAAGGTCATCCCTTGGCCACGTAGTGAATTCTTGATTGGTCGGCATGAGTGGTGACGCGACGTCGTGTGTGAGAAGATATGTGTCTGTAGAGACATGTAGGAGTTGAATAACATCGTCATGGCGGACGATACGACCACGGCCGGTTTCGGGGAGTGCCTTTGTCGGGATGACTTGCCACCAGTTGTTCTCGTCTGCATGGCCATACCCGGTGACCTGCTGGCCTACAAAACAGTCAGACAGGCGTGACGTAGATGATCACCATGTGTATGGCATACCCTGGCTACTGACACGGCCATCATCGTAGCGCAGTGGATAACGTTCGGGATGGGAGTGTAGGAGAACCTTGGTATCCTTGTGTCGTAGAGTGATGGTGTCGTAATACTTGAGCTCTGAGACAAATGTAAATACATTGCAATGTCACATGGAAGCCGACTTTACCAATACTGTTCATTAAGAGCTCGTTCCCTGCCAAGCTTTCCTGGAACTGAGGGCTCATGAAACTATCGCCGGTGCCCGATTGGGTGAGAATGGTAAAATGAATCCAGAAAAACGACAGATAAACGATGACGGGTATCACGATCAACCCAACCACACGGGCAACAAAGTGGCGCCAGAAGTGTTCCTGAAAGCGTACTGAGATAGTGGAGTGAGAGAAATCGAACGAGCACCAACCAGGGATGGGTTTTTCCGAATGTCCAAAAGATCCCACAAGTCGACGAGGACAGCGACGCCGATGGCGATCACGGTGAGGATACCGTTCACTTTGGAACCCCAGGCACAGGCCATGAAGACACCAGTGGCAATCAACCAGCCCCACCATTCAGGGGTGAACGCTCTACAGGGCGGTGGTCAGCAATGGCCTTGGAGAGGTAGAAGGCTTTTGGTCATACAAGTATCGCAGTTTACGGAAGCGAATGTAGGAATACATGGTGAGAGAGAGGAAAAAGATAAGGGTGGCGTCCAATAATATGAGGCGTGATTGTGCAACGTGAGCATTGTCTAGATGAGAAATTTAATGAAGTGAGAGCTTGACTGCAGTGGATTTGTATGGTGCGTACCGAAAAGGATAATAGAAGCAGAAAACGCTGCAATCACTGTTCCGTAACCGCTCTCTTTCATGATTCCGTAAACGACGGGGACGGTGAGACTACCCAGGAGTGCCGGCAGAGCTCGCATTCCCACATAAGGAACGTGATTTTCTGTGTAGCTGTCGCCGATATTCTCGAAGTTGAAATGGCCATCGAATCCAACAAACCAACCGGCGAGGCCGAAAAGGAGTTTGGCGAAGGGAGGGTGTACGTCAAAATAGTATTCTCGTGTGATATAGTAGGCGGCGAATTTCCCAAAATGAACTTCGTCGAATCTAGGATAGGAGATAGTAAGATTGGGACAAGGTGAACGGATGCGAGCCACACGAACACAACTTGATCGGGGTGGTTGATTTTGTAGAGGCGTAAGGCAAATGAGAGCACGGTGAGAACGCCGACAACTATCATGCTCGATTCTTGAGACTCGAGGAGTATTTCGAGTTGGGTGCGGGAATCCTGAAGATCGGAGGTGAGTACGATAGAGCGGACGAGAGCGAGGGGGAAGGGAGGCCAAGACGAACAGGATCTTGTGGGGGGGGATCATCCTCATAAGGAGGAGTAGGATCGCGCGGAGCGGATACTCTTCTATTATTTCTGTGCCTGATAAAAGAGTCGGCCATTGTGAATGGCAACAGTTTGAAGGAGCGAGCGAGGAGAAACTGGAAAGAGTGAGTTGGTGACGCGCTCTTTTGCTTTGCTTGTTTGTTCCGTTTGCATCACGTCACGTGAGCACCGCCAGGCAGCACACAGCGCTCACACTGAATACCGTATACTGTAGTATAGAATTACACAGTCGAACATTGAATTGAAAATTTGCTTGTTGTCTGCGTCGACCTCGTGTCCACTTTTCGCGGTGCGGCATGAGTTTGTGATTTTTAGCAGGCGCGCGCGCTAAGTTAGTCGACGCGGCAAGCTGTACAATAGTCGTACTGTATCTTTCATACTTACCTCCACGCTGCTTACGCCGACACGTCGCGCTGCCATGCCCCATGCTCAACGGCGTTTTGTGTCAACCGCCGCAAAACTAGCGTCTGTCCCACTCTCCTCCTTGAGAAGCTTCCCCCCAAAAGAGGCACTCGCTGCCAGCTCGTCCTCCTCCACTTTCTCCCCGGAGACTTGGACAGCGCTGCAGCCTCCACCCCACTCCGCCCTTTCTGCACTGGGTCACCGCATTGGGTTCGGTTCGGTGCTGCAGATCCCCGAGCTCGAGCAGGCCTGCACACATCCCTCCGTTCTCCCGCTGTTTGCGAGACGCCACCCCCACCAGAAGCCCCCTCCGGCGAATGGAAATTTATCGACCCTTGGCAATGGTCTGCTCGGTCTTTTCGCTTCAGAACTTGTCGCTGCGACCTATCCCCACCTGCCGACGCGCGTTATAAAAGCAGCCGTGAGCGCATACGTAGGACCCAGCACGTGTGCCAATGTTGCCAACGAAGTTGGCGCTGCGCCTTTGCTTCGTTGGCATAGAACAGTACGTTGTTTTTCTTTTCTTTTCTTTTTCCACCTTATGAATTCGATTAAAGCCGCCAACACCACTAAAACCAGCCATTCTGCACCACGATGCGCTCTCATCAATATCGCGATCTCTTGTCGCGCTCATATATCAGCGGCGCTCTCTGTCCTCTGCGCGTAAATTCGCACACCAATTCTTCCTCAGTCGAGAGGTCGACCTACGTAAAATGTTGAAATTCCGCGACCCAAAGGTGGCCTTAGCAGAAACGGTTGCCAAGTTTGGCCGCGAAAAGCCCATCTCAAGGTGTGCATCGCTGTATCGTCTGTCTTCTGTGACCTTCAGCACTGAGGGGTCGCATTCAGGTTGCTAAAAGAGACGGGTCGGGCCTCCAATTCACCTGTCTTTGTCGTTGGTGTCTACTCTGGGACAGAGCAGCTGGGAGAAGGGTTCGGAAGCTCGTTGAGGATGGCAGAGTACCGGGTATGGGATCCCTCTCAACCCAGCTTTCAGGCACTGACAAGTCACGTCATAGGCGGCGGAAGACGCGCTTCATCGGCTGTACTTGACCAAGACACCGCCGGAGATGGTGCGGCTTCCAACGATGACATTCCCTGATGTAGATGGGGACATATTCACAGAGGGAGATGAGGTTGCACACCGTCCTGGCGAGCTGGGAACGACGGAAGTGAGGTTGGGGAGCGCAGGCCGAAGTCGGCTCGCGTTGGAATAAATAAAATAAAATAAATAATGATAATAAGGCCCCATTTAGAGTCCGCGGTTCCTTTTTTGGGGCATCGCAGAGTGACTTATTAACTCGCTCGTCGACCGCGTCCTGTCCGTGTCCTTTCCTTTCCTTTCGCTCTCCTTTCTTTTTCTCCATCAGATGGATGACCTTTCTCTCAATACCAACAATCTCATCTCTCCAATATCACAACTCCTCCACAACCTCGGCATGACACGCGACGACCTCACGCGTCACAGCGATCAGATGCGCCAGTTTCTCACCGCAGAAACCGCCAATTCCCTCCGTGCATTCTCCAACGCAGAGTCAGACGCGGACAGCGCCAAGAGTCCCACCCTCCTTCCTCAGACCGTGCGCGCGAAATCACGCTCCATATCGGCGGTAACCGACGCGCCACCCTCTACCACCCCCGCCGCCGCTCCCTCCTTCGCCCCAGCAACGCCCATCAAGACAGAACCGGTTGAGCCCTCCGCTGCTTCGTCCTCGCTTCGCCGTTTTGAAAGCATGGACGAGATCATCGAACGACAGAACAGACGTAGCAAGAGGGAGCGTCGCAGCAGGCGGGAACGCGACGCGAGCCCATCACTACACCATCATTCGCCCACTCGTTCTTCCGCGTTGCGCGCGTCGTCGGGTCACTCCCGCACCGCCGCCACGCGCAGCTCGCGCGATTCGACACGCGCCAAATTGCTAGACGATTCTCTTCCTGGCCTCTCGCAGGTGAGCCCCGAGCATCCCGTACTAGTCCTGTGCTGCTCTGCCTTGCGTCCGTCCCTGTCCCTTCTGAAACTCCTCTTTTCCGCGCCCGGTCTGTGCAGGATCCATCTGCCACGCCCAGTCGTGCGGGCCGCTATTACAGGGATTCTGTCCTCTACCAGACCGTCACGCCCAAGCACCGCCGCACGGTTGGTATAGTTTCGCAACGCCAAGCGCCCACTGACGTCCTTTGTCCTCAGGGTGCATTTGTTCCTCGCGCCGAGTCTCCCTCCCCCTCACGGTCCCGCAGGAGCAGCGTTGTCTCTTCTGTACCGAGTGAGACCAACTCTCTTGTTGATGCTGCTGAAAAGGTATATATCTCGAGCCCACTCACTCGCCTCCATTGTGTGGCGCACTCACCCTCGCTTCTAACTCTTCATTTCAGACGGCGTCCTCTCGTCCTCCCATCACCCCGCGTCGTAGTTACTATAAATCTGCTCCACTTTCCTCATCATCTCCTGCCATTTCCTCCCCGCCGTCAAGTCCAGCTCGCCCTATTGTCAATATTGTGTCGTCCCCTGGCCCAATGGGGCCAGAGCTAACTGAGGATGAGTACGATGACTTGCCCTTCAAACTTCCTCCAGGCCCCTACTCTCATACCAAGCCCGATCTACCTTATGCCGCCCTCATCGGCCAAGCTATTCTTGCCTCACCAGAACACCGCCTGACACTGCAAGAAATATACGACTACATCACCATTGTTTACCCTCACTTCAAACGTAACGAACAGACCTGGATGAAT